>CM076578.1:1352239024-1352462081 GCA_034641835.2 Pinus albicaulis | reverse complement strand
AAAATTACCATGCTCATGATTAAGCATAGTAACGTTTCAAATACAACCCATTTCTAGGCTGTGCCAATGGAATCCCATCGTAATCAACTAACTCGTAGGCACCCTTAGCAAGAACTCTTTTGACAATATAGGGGCCATGCCATAATGGCTCGAATTTCCCTGTACCAATTACATTAGCTTCTTGGTCGTAAAGTAGGACCAAGTCACCCTATGAATAGATGCGAGGTTGGACATTTTTGTCGTATTGCGCCTTTATATGTCTCCTATGTGCTTCGTTGGCCAATTGGGCTTCATGATGTGTTTAATCTAGATGGATGAGGTTAAGGAGACGTGCTTCTTCTTCTGAGGTGTCAAGTAACAAGTCTATCGCGAGTTTTAACGATGATATTTCACATTCGATTGGTAAGATAGCTTCCAGAACATACACCAATTGAAAAGGAGTGAATCTGGTCGTGTTTATCACTGAGGTTTGATACGCCCACAAGGCGGAGTACAAGATCAAGTGCTAGTTCCTTTTACAGACCGCTATCATTCGTTGAAGCATTCGTTTAAGAATTTTTTTAAAAGCCTCAACTTGTCCATTTGATTGTGGATAATAAGGAGTAGAATTATCATGCGACAATCCTAACTTGGCTGTCAATTCATACATCATATGGTTGCGAAAATGCTTCCCATGGTCCGTAACTATAGCCCGTGGGACTCCAAATCGTGCAATAATTGGATTGAAGAAAAACAATGCAGCTGTTTGTCCTCTGTTATTGAATGCAAGCATCGCTTTGGCCCATTTGGTAAAATAGTCGACTGCGACAATAATATAATCGTGCCCCCCGGATGAAGGAGGGTTACAGGTCATGAAATCGATACCCCATTTTGTAAATGGTCTAGCAGAGAAAACATGATGCATTGGCGCTGGCAGTTTGTGGATTTTACAGTCATAAATATAGCATACATGACAACTTCTGACTACGAGGATACAATGCTGGCAGTTTGTGGATTTTACAGTCATAAATATAGCATACATGACAACTTCTGACTACGAGGATACACTCTCGAAAAATAGTAGGCCAAAAGTAACTGGCGCGGAGTATCTTTTGCATGGTAGCATAACCAGATAAATGTCCACCACAAGCTCCAACATGGAAATCATTTAACACTTTTTGGGCCTCCTCATGAGTGAGGCACCTCCTTAAAATGGTATCGAAACCACGATGATAAAGTGTATCGCCGACGATCAGATAATATTTGGCTTGATATCAAATAAGTCGCTGATTAGAGTGAGAGGTACTAGGTCGAAAATTTTGGGTTTGGAGATAAATGATGAAATCTCCATACTGGGGATCAGATGATCTGATCAGAAACAGAGACTCGTCTGGAATAGATGGTTCCGATGTAGTTGCAGTACTATCACAGGGAAGGTCACAGAGAAGCTCAGCCAAAACTAACGACTTCTTTGACTTGGATTTGATGAATTCCAAATAAAATTCCTACAAAATGATGATCCATTTTGAATATTTTCCCCCTAGCAATTGACGTGATAAGATGTAAGTCATGGGGTTGCAATCCGAAACTATTGTTTTTTTTCGGAGAAAAATATAATGGCGAAATATTTGGACAACTTGAATAGCTGCCAAGGAAAGATTTTCCACATACGAGTACTTAACTTCTGTATCATTGAGATTACGACTCAAATAATAGATTGGATGTTCAATTCCATCTTCTACTTGGACCAAAACCATAGTGATGGTCGTTTCAGCCACGACGATATATAGGAAATAATCATTTTGATAATTTGGAGGATGCATTAATGACGCTCGGACAAGATGGTCCTTGACAGCATCAAAAGAAGCTTGCGCAACTTGGCCTCAATGGAAGGGAACTCCATTTTTCAATAATCGAGTAAATCCTTTAGTCATTTCGGCGTAGTTTGGAATGAAACTTCTCAGGAAGTTAGCCTTTCCTTGAAGTTTTTGTATCTGAAGTAAGTTTTATGGTGCAGGAAAATCAAGAATGGCCTGTACCTTCAGTGAGTCTATTCGAATTCCTTCTTTTGAGACTAAGAATCCGAGCAATCGACCAGAACCAACACAAAACACACATTTGTGCGGATTGAGGCGTATCTTGTAGTGTTGACATCGTAAGAAAATGGCTCTCAAATGCATCGAGTGATCAGTTCATTTTCATGAATGCGCTGGTAAATCATCTAGATATAGTTGAACAATGTGCTTGATGTCGTTGAAAGCATAATCCATTGCTCTCTGAAAAGTTGCCCCAGTGTTCTTTAAACCAAACGGGAGTTTCCTATATGCGAATGTGCCCCAGGGACAGATGAATGCTATCTTATGTTGGTCATCTAGGTAGATATTGATTTTATTGTAGCCAAAAATCCATCCATGAAAGAAAATATTTCACATCCAGCACAGTCATCAATAATCTGGTCGATGAAGGGAGTAGGATAGTTGTCTTTTGGACAAGCCTGATTAATGTCCTGATAATCGACACACACTATAATGGTTCCTTGTTTTTTCATAGCAGGAACGATATTGGAAACCCACTCAGTTAATGGAACAGGGTAAATGAAACCAACACGCAAAAGATTTTCAAATTCTTCTTTGATGGCAACGGCTTTCTTCGGATGAACATGTCGAAGCCATTGACACACCGGTTTGACATCAGGATACATATTAATAGTGTGTTCAACTATACTAGTATTTATGCCTGGCATTTCCTCGTAAGACCAAGCGAATACGTCATGAAATTCATGAAAAAGAGAGCGGTATGAATCAAGTTCTGATGGAGAAAAAGATACACCGACATGAATATTTTCTACAACGCCAGGTTTAGTCGAAATATCGATAGAAATCATTTCTTCAATATTTGATAAATCTCGCTTAGATTCAATTGCATTAATCGGAAAATAATTCGAAAATAAATTTTGAATGGATGGGTGATATAGTTCACTAGGATTATTTTCTTCATAATAAAGAAGATGGGAATGATGATGATAATCTTCCCATGGTTCTCCTTCTACCATCATAGCTTCCAAAATATTTTCATCTGTAAAATTTTTTGAGGAAAATGGATCAGACGGAGTACCAAAATCTAATGAATGATCAACCCAAACACTTGGCGACGCTGATTTCAGATTTTCCGCCCAAGACAAATAGATTGATTGCTATTGTAGCTCAATAGGGCTGAGCGGTAAACATCATCCAACGTAGAAATATCAGAATCACACGTACTCTTCCTTAAGCCAGATAGAGTGGAAGAGATCATGTAGCAGGTCTCTATGCTTGCAATTTCTGCCGACATCGCGGGTGGTAGTAATTTAAAGGTTCCCATAAGAGTGGAATCATTTAAGAGTCCTACACCAATGTTCTGGATTTCTAGCTGGGGTAAGTGAATATATTGAACACTTCCAGTTACCTATGAAGCAGAGGCAAAAAAGGATAATTGATTAATGACTATAATAGTACCTTTATGAGGAAAGGCAACGATTCAAAAATATGTAGAAACAATTGCAGTCATTACATATACCCATGGTATTCCGAGTAAAATATTATAGTCAAGGGGTCCGTCAACAACCTCAACATCAATATTTACTGTTTTTCCCTCTAATTCAACTTGCAAGTTATTAATAATACCACAACGTTTATATGTTCTTCCATAAAAAGCCTTCAACGTCGCTGATGATTGCGATAATCGTGGCGAGCCAAGTGACTTCCAATATTTTAGAGACATAATGCACGTAGATGCTCCCTCATCAATAATAGTGCAATGAACAAGGTGATTGAGAACATTTACTTGGATGGAGAATGCCAATTCTGCTGGTAATTGCGGCACATAGCCCGTATGATTAAAGATGACAAGATTAGAATCAGTCAGATCAATTCCACCAATGGTCGACAATAAAGCTTGCTTCTGGGAGGGATAATTTTGCAATACCTCAAGAGCAGACATAGCTGAAGGGGATTGAGCCAAATCTTCAACTATATTATAATTTTGTGTAGCTCTTGCTCGAGGATTATATGTTGATTTATGAATTACTCCCTTTGGTGGCTTAATCATCAATTCAGGAATAACAGGAGGTGGTACTGATTCATTAGATGGATTCGTTGTCGAGGTAGTAGGTTGATCAGTGGCTAGACTACCATAGTCTTTATTCCGCATTGAAACCAAAATATCTTGTGAAGGTTTGTAGTGGATAACATTAACACTTGGGAACTAGGAGCTGGATTCGTAGCAACCAAATTTGTGTCTAGATTTGGAAATGGGTTTGTCAACACAACTGATGCATTAGAAGTCTTGATGATTTTTGGGACTTCAGCACAGTGAGGACAATCCCTAGCAAAATGTTCCTCATTATAGATTATGCATAGATAATGAGGTTTCCTTGGTCCTGACGGTTGATCAGATGGTCATTCCTATGGGTTAGAAGTTTGCTTTTCTTTGATTTCCCCTTTTTCTTACTTCCTGGTTGCTTATCACTTTTGCCTTTGTCAAATGAGACAGCATTGATTTCGTAAGTAGGAGAAAGATCAGATGCAGTAGTGTTGTGTGTATTTACAGTGCCTATAAAATCGTCTCTGACATGAGAGTCCTTTATTTGAGGAGGAACATTGAAATTAGATCGCAGAGAATTTGGGATTTTCTCATAGAGCATGCCAGATTGAGTATAAATCAAGTATAAATATTGGGAACGAGCGATAAATTTCTCTTATGTGACGATGCCACCTTTACCCACATCCTCTATTATAGATGGTAACAGGGATTTGATGAAAAATTCAGCAAGGAGCTGATCGGGAACAAATGTCTTAACCATTCGTTGACGGCGACGCCACTCATGAATATGATTTGAAATGTGAATAGAATTACTTTGTTTGAAGTTGGTCAAGAGTTCCATTCTAGTTTCGTATCTGATCGGTAACTGGAAATGGGTCACAAAGATAGTAGCTAAGGTAGTGAAATTGTCGAAAGAAGCTCTAGGTAATTCAATGTACCATTTAGCTACTAGACCTGTGAGCATTTGCTAAAAAAGACGTAATCGAACAGAATCATCATTTAGGGAATTTGATGAACACCATAAATGATAAGTCATAACATGAGTTGATGGGTCTTCTCTAGGGTTTCCATTGAATTTAGGAATGTCAGAGGGTAATTTATGTGGTATCATCGGCCACCAAGGAGCATAATTGATAGGATCATTGGTTAACCAGTTTAAATCTAGTAATTCCAAGGTTGCAACAAAAGGAAATTTTCTATTAAGGTCAGGTTGTGCATAACCAGGATAAGATGGAATTGCTTGGGCAACAGGTCTTTGAGCACCAACATATGGGATTTGTTGCTGGTAACCCAGAAAGGGGTTGTTTTTCATGGAAAACTCTTGAGAGTTCTATTGACCAAAACCTGGATATGGTACTTGATACGAAGTTTGAGGAATTTGCGCCTGTGGCTGCCAAGGATTCTGTCCACCAATGTTATAACCCAAATTAGTATAAGTTGGATTTGGTTGATATGTATAACCAGATTGTGTTTGTGACATTCCATAAAATGGTGGACCAACTTGTGAATAAATGATCCCTGATACAAGTTGTTGTAAATTAACCAAAGGATTTTGAGTCTGTGGACCCAACAGTTGATGATATTGAGTTGAAGAACTCGACAGATAAGGTTGATGTACAAGATTTTGATTTTGTAACAGGGGTATAGATGTATTAACAAGTGGTATTGAAGTGGGTGTAACAGGTTGAATTGGTTGATACGAATGCAAAACCGCTTGTCGTTGGATAGGAAGAGTGGGCTGCCATTAACATACATTCATGTCAACATTAGTTTGACCAAAATGTGACTAAGTACTGTTGTATTGGGTTACCATAGGTTTCCCCCCAGCATAAGGAGGATAATAAGACAGAAAATATTGTTCTCCAAATGCTGGGAGTCCAGTTGATATGGTACTTTAAGGATTGAACCATAAGGACCAACTTTATATTGCCCTAATGATGGATGTAATGATTCAAGTCATTCAGTACTAACTATAGGAATACTAGTTAAAACACCAGATGATGACATTGGTAACGACCATGGTCTTGAAGATTGACCAGAGAAAGTGCCAGAAAATGATTTGTAGCCTGTTGGGACCGAAGGGCCACCATGCAAATATGACTCTAGTGAGGTTGTGAACATCGACAGAGTAGCAAGGGTAGGAGCTGACGTAATTGGAATAGTAGACCCAACCAAAGATGTTGGTTTAGGTATGGTTGTATGACCAAATGTATACTCTCCGAAATCAATGGGAGATTGAATGGAAATGGGATCTACAAAAGCAGACGGAAACGATTGAGGAAAATACTGGTATAGGTAAAGGTCTCCCCCAAAGTGGGTTTGACTTGAAGGTGTATCAGGTTGTGGGATTTCTTCAATCGTGATTAAACCAGGAGGAAGAAATTCACCGTCAGGCTCAAAATATATTTTAGACGGTTGAATTTGTGATATAGGAGTTTAAATGCCTACAGATATTTGTGGAGTGACCAAGGTAGGAACAACTTTCGGCTGTTCATGATTCACATATTCTGGAAAAGAAGAGATAGGATCTGGATCGATTTGTGATTGAACAACCTCAGGTCTAGGAGGTATGGTCTCAGTGATTGAATGGATCGTGACCATAGGTAGCTGTGAAGACTCTGTTTCGACAATAGTAGATGAACCGGGATGTGTGGAAACAATTTGAGCTAGATCTAGTTTAAATGATGATGTTTTGCTAGAGGTATGAATTGTACTTGATTCGGTAGATCGTGATCACCTTCGCCTACCAGAAATAACTTCCGGTGGTAAAGTTGGTTTTAAAGCTAATCTACACGAACGACGGGGGGTAGGATTGTGTTCTTCCATGATTACTGATTTATTTTATCCAAAAAAAATAAACAAAAAGAGGGTAATGCTAGGCAAAAGGGTTTACCAAGAAACTGTGAACTGCAGAATACCTCCTAGCGAACCAAGAAGTACAGGCAGGTAATCTCCCCGAATGCTGTGTTTGGTGTATCACAATTTCAGGGCAGCCGACTCAGTTCGCTATGGATGGATAACACCTAAAATTTGTCCTCCCAAATATACCTGAAGGCACATGGAGGCCCAAGTCCGTATTAGTGCTGTCTAATGCGAAACTAGACAGTGAGAGCACCCCTTTATACTTATTGTACTATAACACCGCCCGATATACCCGAAAGTACTTGGATGAGCTATAATATACTTACATACGTGGAGTGAGGTATCACACTCAGAATGTATCGCAGACAAGTTAATGACAACTGCTATGTTTTACGACGCCGGAACACGTATCTAGCCTAAACCTTATAAATGTTATCGTTAATGTTCCAAAGCATTGTTAAGTAGATTGAGATTTATTTTATGTTGATCTTTCTTAACAGTTTGCCTTTCAGGTTCACCATGATGATGTATATAAAATTCCTAAAATGCAGCTAAGAATGATAAAAAAACTTTCACTTTCAGCTTTTTCAATGAAGAACCTAGCTACTAAGGTAAGAGAACGCTAGTTTTTTGGAAAGAGAGAAAATAATTTGTGAGCAAACAAATCAATGAAAAAAACAAATCAATGAATCACAAACTAAATGCAGATTTCCTAATGTTCCTTTTGCAAAAAACACACAATCCTACATGCAAATGCAAGTTTTTCTTTTCAGTTTCCTTAATGTTATGAATGCAGAAAAGAAACTAGGTGCACTAGATCAACAATCGAAATGATTTTTACTTTTGAGAAACGAAGAATACAAACAAAAATTTCTCTTTTGAAGGAAAAATGAGAACTTCAACAATAATTTCTCCTATCAAGGAAATGAAGATTTTACGACAATTTCCTATTTCAAAAGCAAACGATTCTTAATGCGACCATAAAAAGTACTTTGAAATCAACTTGTCAATGATAATCAATTTTTTTTAAAAACAACATTGAACAAATTTTCAATCAAAGGAGAATAAATATATAGAGCTACTAGTCAATAGAGAATCAAATTTTCAGAACAAATCATCAAACATAACTGAAGAAAAATAAAAATTCAGATTCAAGGGGATTTGGTCCCTTTCAGGAGCCAATGCAGTCCCCAAAGGGAGACAGTGCTCTGCAACACAGGCTGAGAAGGGAGACAGTGCTATGCAAAGCACTATGCCTTGACCAAGGGTGCGTTGGGCATAGTAAATAAAGAAAAAGCTACTGTTTGTCTTAATAACTTTGCAAATTAAGCTCTGAAAAAGTATAATCTTTATGTGAAATATCGACTAGGTGGATTTAGAAAGCAGATCAGAGACTAAAACACCTATAAACAAGAGAAGTTATCCCCAGTGGAGTCGCCAGTTTTTTGGGCTAGAATTGTAATCTACAGATAAATTACGCTTCCCTAGGTAGGTGTTAGCCTAGAACAACAAGTGAAAGACTATACTACCATTTCTCCTAACTCAGAATAGATACATAGAGAGGATTGGATGCTTACTTGTTTCAGTCGCTTCCAAATGGCTCCTTTCTGTCGCTTCCACTACAAATTCAAATTCAAGCGGTTTTAAATGGCTGAATGCTTCCTAGAAGAAAGAACACTGAAACAGTAGAAGATCCAATAATATAGATGTCTATTCAAGATAGTTAGCTAAATCAGTTAGGCATAAACTACATTCATCAACCAAGATCTTGCAATAGGGAAAATCAAAGTAAACATAGATGCATGTAGGGAAAAACAAGAAGTACTCTTTATTAATGATAGAAGGAGAGGTTACAACCTAGTGACTAATTTGAAGTGACCTTCCAGCAGAGTTCCCAAGTCTCATCACAACACAAATATCTCTAGCAGCAACTCCACAAGTCAAACTCTCTATCAAAAATTCTCTAGCATTTCGCTACTCAAATTCTTCCTCCTAAACACTTAGATCTGTGTTCAATTTATAGATGAAATGTAGGTTGTTTTGCAATAAATTGCATTCCAAAAATATGCAAGACATGTTTCCATTCATGTACATGTCAAATGCACACTTGGATCCGAAGCTTGACACATGTGAACACTTCTATAAGACACTCGCCAAGTGGAGATTCTGGAACAATGAGAATTTTGCTCCCAATGTGACCAACGCACCTTTGAATGTCGGGAAGTGCTTTGCAGAGCATCCTTAAATGGGGCTACCTGCATATGCAATGCACTTAGGCCCCTTAGAGCGTGCATTGGTGAGCTCCCACATGTTTAATAATAAGATTCAAACCATGGAAAATCCTTGATTGATGAAAGTCTTGTTTGAGTTATGTTGTTTCTTGTCTTAGGGCATATAGCAACTGAGATGATAAGGAATGATAGAACCTTGATCATTGGTCCTGGAGATGATGCACAGTTAACCAGGTCATTGGGAATGGTGCCCAAATTGACCTATAACAGATGGCATCCAAAAGTTATCCAAGGTGTCCCTTAGGGTTTTTCAAAGGCAACACTGTTTCACCTGCACAAAAAAAAAAAAAAACTTGTAAAGGGTATCAGTATAAGGGCCTAAGATTTCCAAGTACAATCAAAGGCCTCCAAAAAATAATCAAAATAAAGGCAAGCATGAGGTTGAGTATCAAAGGGAGAAAATCATGCTAAGTACATGCTCACTATTGAAGAAATGAGGTATCAAACTCCAAAAAGGAACTTAGGGATCAAAGGAAAATGTAATATAGGCACCTGCAGAAAATTAGAAGTGACCAAGTGAAACCATGGCATGGTATGATTTTTTTTAAACTTTGTGGCAAAATAGGTGTGTTACTACCTAAAAAATCATTAAGGAGATAAAGGGACATGTTCAAGTCACCTACAATGAAAAATTCCAAAAGAGGACAAGACAGCATTTTTAGTTTGTCAAAGTGCATGCCAAAGACAGTTTGAATAAGTGCCTAGGCTTTCAAAAGTAAAGGGGATAAGAGGGCATCAACATCATCCAACCATCAACACAAAAGAAGAAGACAAAGTGCCTTGATAAGGCCTTCAAAACCCCTGCAAAATACATAAAGAATATCAGCCAAGTGACAAAAAGGATTAAAACATAGTAAAAATGGGTTTGGAACTTTAATTTGTGTCTCTCAAAGGGTACAAAAGGCATTTAAAATTCATTTTAAACTCATTTAGCAATTGAAAAGGAGAAAAATGCTTCAGGAAGAAGGAACAAGGTTTTCAAGCTCTATTTTGGGCTAAGTATTTGGGCGTTGCTCAAATCACTGGTGCTATGTAAACGCAGGCCGACACAGTGCTAATAGGCCCCCCACCCATTCAACATTGCACTTTGTTGCGCAAATATCATTGGGCGCTACAAAAACCCCAGGCACTGCGCAAACACAGGCCTGACTCGCCCAAGACCGACAAAAACGACACGGGTCACCCGACACCACTTTGCATGCATTTGGGCGCTACGCAAATAATGCCATCTGACTCACCTAGGAGACGGGCAGGATCTACCTCCTGTCGGCTGCTGCGCTAACTACCGTGCAAACCTTGCTAGCGCTGCGCAAATAGGCTAACCCGACAGCTCAGGCAAGGCGCTATGCAAATGCAAGGAAACTTCTAAAGGCCAAATCTTTTGCCCAAATCCGAAATTTCATCCTCCATTCACCTCCACAGTCTACAAAAGGACCAAAATTTGGTAAGTTTCCTATTCGCATTATCCCCTAAGCAATTTTCAATGAGTTTTATGTATTTTGTGGCCTTGACATGCAAACCCTAATTGGGTAAACCCTAAATCCTGCATGCAAAGGAGACTCTATTATTACACACATCCTTAGTACCAGTTTGATGGCATGAGTGGGTAAGTAAATTGAAGTGGTTGCATTACACATTGAGAGGGTCACCTTGAGCTCCAAAGAAATTAAAACCTAATAACCCTAACCTCTATATCCCTCATTCACCAAAGTTGACCTCATCATCATTTTTCACTTTTTCTTCATCAAAACCTAAGTTGTCAAACCACCTCTCATATCACTATGTCAGGGGTTGAAAACAATAGTGGTAGTGAAAGTGGTCAAAGGCCTTTGAAGCCAAAACATAAGGGAGGAAAATTTAATAGATTAGAGCCTCAAAGCACTGTAGCCATCACCTCCTCTCCTAGGATCCTGTCATGCTTCCAGAATATAAGATATTTGCAGTTTTGTGAGAAGGTCAAACAAGTAAAGAGCCACCCTGAGCTCACAAGGCTCCTCATTCGCAACCTGCATAACAAGCACTTAAACCTTGCAGGAGTGAATTTTGAGATTTCAGCAGGTGCCATCTCTGAGGCCACAGGTATCCCTTCGGTGGGTGAGAAATGGTTTAAAAAGGGAAAATTAGACAAAGATTTCTTTGAACCATTCATCAAAACAAGATATAGAGGAGGCAACCAAATAAATTTCCCATTCTCACAGCTCAAGCACATATATGCCTCTTTGATGTTGGTTATCATGAAGTACTTCACTTGTGAGGGAAGGTACTCTAGGATATATACCTATCATGTCAGACTCCTCATTCATTTCACAGGGGTTAAGATGCTAAAATTGCCTTACTATCTCTATAGGAGCATGGAGAAAATGTCTTCTGTTGTCCAGAGGAGGAATACCACACAAAAAATGCATAGCTTATTCCACCATTCCTTGATCAGGATGGTGGTCTTACATCAGTTGGAGCAGCATGGTATACCTTGGGATGTTTTCATAACCCATGAATATTTTACAAACCCAATGCCTCCTCATCAACCAAATCTGCCTTCCTCATCTACAAAATTACCCTCACTACAGGCAAACCTCCCTTCCTCTCCTTCTCTTGATGCATCAGGTGAAGCAGGAAGTGGCAGTGAAGAATCACATGAAGATCAGGTTGAAGGTGATGACATTAGTAAGGTAGAAACAAAACTTAATGAAGAAGAACAACAATGTGACAGTGGTAATGATAAACAAGAGGATGAAAACAATAATAATGAATAGAAAGATGACAATGTAGATGATGAAATTAATGGAGCAGATTCCATAGAAATAGATAAAGAGAGTAAATATGAAGAAGAAGATAGTACACATGGCAGTGATAAAATGAGGAAATGGATAGTCAAAGAGGCAATCTACTTGGTCATGAAAATAGTGAGAAAAGTCACGAGTATGACAGTTACCATATGGAAGAAGATGATGAGGTAGAAACAGAGTTTGATGAAGAGGACAATGACAAATAAAATGACACTGATAGGACAATCAGTGAGGAAATGGATAGCAAAGGAGAAATTCATGACAGCTATCATGATATTCATGACACTAATCAACCTCTTAGTGACAATGAAAATGACAGTAGTGCAGGGAATGATGAAGAAAATGACCCTAGTGGTGAAAAAAATTAGAGTGAGGCAAGTGCAGAGAATTATGGTTCAAACAAAGACCAAAGTGACAGCATAAAAGGTAGTAAGGAAGGTGAGGATGATGATGGTGTTGAGGGTCAAAAAGACAATGATCAAACTAAACATGGGATGATTGATAAAGATCATGATAAATATGAAGGAGTTGGTGACAACACCAAGGGTCACAGCCCTAATGAAAACACTTCCAAAACCACCATCACTCCTTTCACATGCACATACCACAAGGGGCCAAGGCAAGTGTTTGCTGCCTCCAAAAGGAAAGGGGCCTTGCCATCTGCATCAACTCCAAGGATTGAAAAAGGTAAGGAAAAGATGGAAAAGGGTGAGCGGTAGGTAAAGGTGGAAGAGGAGGATCCTAAAGTAGAAAGGGAGTTTGAACTTATCCATATAGACAGTGATGAAGAAAATGAACAAGAATTTTGACCTTTCCTCATCCAAAACAAGAATGCACAAATACAAGACCTAGAAGCTGAATTAGAGAGTGCAAAAGATGCCATTCACTTCTATCAAATGAAAAACAAGCAAATGAGTGCCCAACAAGCCATCTATGAGGCTAGAGCACTCAAAGCCTAGAGAGAAACCCAAAGAGCACAATTCAAACTAGAAGATTACATGGGCCCTTATGAAGAAATTGAAGGTGAAGAGGAACAACCTAGGAAGAGGCCAAAAACCTCGGGGTTAAAGAAATCATTGGAAATATAGAAAGAAGAGGAATCAGCCCTAGCAGAGAAAATTTCCCTCACTGAACTCCTTTCTATGGAAATTGAACATGATCAGGAGTCATGGCTTGAGAGGGAAAACATGCACCTAGAGGCTAAGCTGAAGAAGGCAAATGAAAGCTAGACTTACAAAGAAAGATGACAAAATATTATGCAAAGAAACACAAGCTTCTTTGTGCTAAACTAAAGGAAGCCCTCCATGAGGCCCAAAACCTAAAAGAGGAAAAATAGCATGAAAAACTTGGATTTTTGGCTGAAAATTCTCAACAGTTGTCCAAGACCCCTTAGGGAAGGTCTCCACGAAATTTGAGAGGATTTGGAGAAAATTTTGTTTTTTGAGATTTTTGAGCCTCATTAGCGCAGTGCCACTGGTGCTACACAAACACATGGAGCATCACCAAGAGAATAAATTGAAATTTTTGGATTTCTCTCAACCTACGCTTCATGTTCACCAAATTTTAGATGATTTGGAGCATGTTTGACCCCTCAAAATGCCAAAAAGCCTCACTTTTTTCACCTTTCTGCCATTGTTTTGGGCCTGGCGCTGTGCAAATGAAAGTCTAGGTATTTTTGAATTTTTTACTAAGATACATGATCTAGATCTAGAAACTACAAGCATTTTTGGAAATTCTACTCATTAGGCTTTCCAACGAGCCATCACGGACCCAAATCCGACATCGGGAAGGGGTCCAAAACTTGGTCACAAAAGACCCTATTTTCTACTAAAAGTGGCGCTGCGCAAATGGGCCGTGTAGTGTGTTTTCGACCAAAAGTCAACAAAACACACTCATTTATTGCAAAATTATATTTTAGACTTTTTTGAGGCAAAACACTTTAGAATTAGGTGCAAGAAGTTATTTTAGAATTTATTTCTTAGGATATTATGTTCCTTGGGCCTTGCATGGTCTCTTGGCCATAAATGACATTTATGGGTGAATTTGACATTTTCCTACCTTATTTAGGGTTTTTTCCCTCTCTTGATAAGATAAATAGAGCATGAGGGTTTCATTGTAAATGTTGGCATTTGATGAAATTAGAGAGCAATACATGGTTTTTATGAGCTTGGAGAAGAAATTGGTTTTGTGAAGTTGATGAATGGCTTGCTTGGATTGATGATGGAGAAGCTTGTTTGTAGGATTCCTAAGCTTGGTTAATGGTGATGTCTTCTTAATTTGTTTATGTTTTCTTGTTATCATTATGTTTCACTCTTCTTATTTTCTATAGAATAGAAAATTATAGGTTGAGAAATGCTCCTTGAAGTACCTTAGCCCTCCTATTTGCTATGGCCTCGAAGTTTTCCTCTGCTGGGTGTGTTTGAGGAATTCTTAAACTACTCCTCAAGCCTCTTTATGCTTGTTTGTTTCTTATATGGATTAATATGATGGTTAAAAAATATGATTCATGGTAAGCCCTACTTATTTGAGACTGTCTAAACTCTGTCTTGGAACCTTTCTTTGAAGTATTGCTTGCTAGGTTAAGTCAAAGAGGCCTTTTTCTGATCTTTCCATTTTTCCATGCCTATTAGCTTGCCTTAGAGTTATTTATAGCTTGATCAACAATGTTTAGGAGTTCCCAGTTTGCTTGATTAAATTTATTGTGCTATCTTATATGTTTTCCCAAATTCTGAAGGTGAATTTACTAAAGTTAGAAGATCTTATGCTCTCTATGTTTCACCGGAATGTTTATCATGGATATTTATTTGTTTAAAGTATTATCATTGAGTAAATGGTTTGCCCTATATCATGCTTAGTATATTTTTCTTATCATATTTAAGACCTTCTTGTTCATAGGTAAATGAAAAAGGATACTTCACTGTCCTTTGCCCTACCTTGTTTTTCCCAAAATTGATGTCCACCCCATCTCACACATTACCTTAAGGATCCTTTAACCTTACTAGATTAGCCCTACAACACACTATGATTAATTATTAAGACACTCATGAATTTCATTGAATCCATAGCCCAATGATTCAAAGACCTCTCACTCCACCTATTCCACTTGACCATCTTACCCAACCAAAACAATCAACAAACCCTACACTTAACAACTAGGCTAAAATCAACCATCTAAAGAAAACAAGAACACATCCTTTGCATCCAATAGAGAGATTCCTCTTTGAGTCCAGGAAGGCTAGGTCCTAGGACTCCAAATACTAGTTCCATGTTTCCTTGTCATTTGGTAAACCAATTTTCCAAATCACAGGACCCCAACATAGTCACTATGCTTCAATGTACGATTGGGATGCATAAGTCCAACTAGAATCTCATGTTGTTTTCAGTTCTATTGGCTTACCGAACCTCAGTGAAGGATGTGACCGGATTCACTCCATTCCATCTTGTTTATGGTCTGGAAGCTACCCTTTTGATTGAATGCGAAATCCCTTCTCTGAAGATAGTTGTTGAATTTGTTCCCAACACTTTGCTAGAAGAAGAGTGTCTTCTATACTTAGAGAGGCTTGATGAAAGTCGCCGCTTTGTTGCTCTTGTCATAGAAGCACATAAAAAGTGGGTTAAAGCTCATTTTGACCAGTCGGTTTCCCCTCGTTCCTTTGAAGAAGGAGACCTCGTCCTCTTGTATGACCAGTCTCATGATAAGATGGGGGTAGGAAAATTCCAACCCATGTGGCACGGGCCCTATGTTGTTAAGTGCGTTTTGCAGAATGAGGCTTACAAGCTAATTAACTATGAAGGTTATCCTCTGGATCACCCCAGAAATGGGCTATATCTCAAAAAATATTATGCATGAGTTACTTGTGCATGCTTCTTTTGTACATAGGTGTTTTTTCAGTTTTTGTACATTTTGGCTTGGTGCACTTTGCGAGAATTTTTTCCTACTTATTATGTTGTTGCTTACTATGAAAATGTCTGTCACTCCTTATGTTGGTTTCGCGGATGGTTCCTCCCGCAATACTTGGAACTTGTCCTCTGTAGCCTAGGTGATTTATAGTCTTGATGGTGAGTTGATAAACCTCCAAGGTATTTGTCTAGGAAGAACCATGAACAATATCGCTGAATATAGTGTTGTCATTGAACTCTTAACTGAGGCCATTGCTCTTGATATTCATGCATTACTTGTTAACCTAGACTATAAACATGTTGTTCTTTAGCTTAATTGGAATTATTATGTTAGGAATTTGGATTATGTGATCCATAAGATTGTGTATAAATTATTTCGGCAAAAATCACATTCCAACAGATTTTGTCGACGCGTTTCGAACCAGCTATTGTGGTTCATCATCAGGACAAGATAAGAAATCTGATCTAGGACACAGTTTAAATAGATAAGAAACTCTGACTAGCCGTTATCTCAAAACGGATGAGTGGACTAAATCAGGAACTCCAAAGATAAAATAATATTAGAGTTATTATTACTCCATAACTGATAATTATTACTAAATAAAAATAAAATAGTTGAATTATTATTATTGTATTTTATTAATAATTGAAAGATTTAAATATAATAATTATTTATATAAATAAAATAAAGTAAAATAAAATAAAACAAAAATAAATAAATAAATAAATAAAAATTTAAAAAAATAAAAATAAAAATAAAAATAAAATAAAATGCACTAAGAAAAACTACATAAATAAATAAATAAGAAATAAGTAAAAATATAAATAATCAAATGAAAATGAAAATAAAATATATAAATAAAGATAGATGAAAATGAAATCAAAATAAAATAACAATGAACGAAAAATAATAACAATCAAAGAAGAATTAATCCCTAACGGATAATTTGACTGAATATAGAAAAAATAGTTGAAATATTATTAATGTATTCTATTAATAATTAAAATATTTTAACTATAATAAATGTTTATAAATAATTAATTTAAAAATATAAAATAAAATAAAATAAAATAAACTCAAAATATAAATTAAAAATAAAAACCATTAAGATAAATTCTTAGGGATTAATTCTTCTTTGATTGTTATTATTTTTCCTTCATTGTTATTTTATTTTGATTTCATTTTCATCTATCTTTATTTATATATTTTATTTTCATTTTCATTTGATTATTTATATTTTTACTTATTTCTTATTTATTTATTTATGTAATTTTTCTTAGTGCATTTTATTTTATTTTAATTTTAATTTTATTAAATTTTAATTTTAATTTAATTTTAATTTTTTTAAATTTTAATTAATTAATTTATATTTTATTTTTTATTTTTTATGTAAATAATTATTATATTTAAAACTTTTAATTATTAATAAAATACAATAATAATAATTCAACTATTTTATTTTTATTTAGTAATAATTATCAGTTATGGAGTAATAATAACTCTAATATTATTTTATCTTTGGAGTTCCTGATTTAGTCCAATTATTCGTTTTGAGATAACAGCTAGTCAGAGTTTCTTATCTATTTAAACCGTGTCCTAGATCAAATTTCTTATCTTGTCCTGATGATGAACCACAATAGCTGGTTCGAAACACGTCGACAAAATCTGTTGGAATGTGATTTTCGCCGAAAGAATGGAATTATTATGTTAGAAATCCTCACATCTTAAGGATGTATTTACGTGTTCATTTCTTAGAAAGGAATTTTGATTACATCACATATCAACATATTCCTAGATGAATGAATGCGTTAACTGATACAATAGCTAATATTGTATTAGATATATATTTGTGTAATTTGTGAAACATCATCATAACATAATAAGATTCATACAGGAAAATAGGAATATATATATATATATATATATATATATATATATATATATATATATATATATATATATATATATATATATATATATCAAGTGTTTGCATCCACATGCATCATAAGTTCAAAAAATATGTATGTTTTGGTTACATCCTGGGACATCATGTCTCTAAAAAAATATGCAGAAATCAAAGCCTAGGTGTCTCGTCAGCATGATGCTCATGGTAGCATGTCATTGCCCATACAAGTCACCTCAATAAGCGGTGAACATGGTTTGGCACCCCCGTAGTGTGCCTCTGGTATGTGCGAGGAACAATATCAAATCTCGCATAGTCTGGGATTCTACTGGTAAGTCCCTATAGGTTGTGTACGATTTACTCCTCCTCGCTGCCCTCACCATGAGGGGCCACATCAAAATCACAAGGATCTCTTCGTGCTATTGGAGACATTCTTGTAGGTCTTTCTGGGCCAAAATTTGCAAATACATGGATTAACATCAAAACATATATAATCAAAAAATCATAATACTCATCAAAAAATAAATAAAAAATGAGTCTTACCCAATGCTTCATCCAATCCTCTCCTACTGGGAGTAGTAGATCTGGATCACCTGTGAAGTCCTTGCCATAATAGGGTCAGTCCTCCATGAAAATCAGTTGTAGACAAAGCCAATCAAATAATTCCAGTCTCCAGGACATCTGTTAACATATTAGTTCCTGTCGATGAAAAATTGGTAACCGTTCTGCGATGAATGGTACTAAGATGGACCCATAGGTGAACTATTTCAGCTTATCGTTCTTGCGTTTTGTAAATTGGAATTTCATATTGATTGTTACCACCTTTGCCCAGTTTTAGAGAGTTGGTGCCATAAAATCTACAACAAAAAGTAGATGTGTTTTTGTGGCTTCATGTGGATCTTGTGATCCAGCAGATCGAGTGATGGTGTGCAACACTACATTTAGTGCCAAATTGGGAATGTTTTGGATATCCACCTTCCTGCTCTTGGATCCTTTCTGTTCCCCTCGACATACGCTATCTATGAGCATGCTCATGTTTTCCATCATAGGCTGGGTGCCTATCAGGATTGGTGCTGCTCTGTTCCTTGATAATCCAATGATAAAGTATATGTCAGAGACATCAATCTCTAACTCCTGATCGTGAATTATGAATCTTTCCTGATCAATGTCCCATACACTGACTAGGTACTGTAGTAGCTCTGGTTGAGTTTAGAGACATGGTGCCATGAAGAATTTTAGAAGCCCGAAATTTCGTAGAGGCTCCATGCACCTTACGTTGCCCATGGCTTTCTCATCCTCATCTCCATGTTCCCTTTCCTTCCATTTGATCACCATTTTTCTTTCACTCACCTACAAGGCATGAATAAGGGCCATATTTAGTCGAATTATTTTCTATTGAAATGTTTAAAAAGGGCTAAATAGTTGGATTTTTATGAAAATCCGTGGCCGCGGGTTGGCGTGACTGTTCAAGCTGTTCAACATTTTCATCATTATATTTTATTGCGTACAGTGACCATGATTTCTGATTGCAACCCTATGACCTACATATTGACTGGTCAATTGTTGGGGGGAAAATACTCAAAGTGGATCATGATCCTCCAAGAGTTTTATTTGGAGTTTACTACCGCCAAATCGAAGAAATCAATGGTTTTTTACGATTTTATTTTCTCTCTCCCTTATGATTCTGCTCCATCTGGTTCCACGGAACGCATTCCGAACGACACACTTTTTATCATTAGCACCCTCGATCCTTGGTATGGTGATATCATCGTATATCTTCAGACTTCTACCTTCTGATTTGAGCTGACGAAGGATGCTCGTTGACGCATCAACCATCATTCACAACCTTATCACATAGTCGGAGATACTCTCTACCGCATTGGAGTCGATTTCATTCTTGGCCGGTGTTTGACTCTCGAGGAGGCTGAAAAAGTCCTCAATGATTGCTACTCTAGTGCCTGTGGCGGTCATATGTATGGATATGCTACTGCACAAAATATTCTTCATGTTGGTTATTTCTGGCTGACCATCTTTAAAGACGGCAATGTTGTTGTCCGCAGGTGTCATGATTTCCAGATTTACCAGTGCAAGATGCATGCGCCACCCACACACCTTCATCTTGTCGTTACGTTTGATCCCTTTACAAAGTGGGGCATCTATTTTATGACGTGCAACCCTCACTCGGCTAAGGGTCATGCTTATATTATCATTACCATCGATTAATTCACTAAATGGGTTGAAGCAATGGCTACAGTTATAGCTGACGGTAAGGCAACCAAACAATTTATGTTCAATCATGTCATTACTAGTTTTGGTGTTCCTCAAGCCATTTTTATGATCATGGTTCGAATTTTTGTCATTACATAATGGTTGAGTTGACTTCAAAGTTGGGTCTGTGTTACGACAACTCAACGCCATACTAACCTCAGGCCAATGGCCAGGTTGAAGTAATGAACAAAGTTCTAGTCACTATGCTTCAGCGTACGATTGAGATGCATAAGTCCAACTGGCATCTCATGTTGTTTTCAGCTCTATGGGCTTACCAAACCTCAGTTAAGGATGCGACTGGATTCACTCCATTCCAATTTGTTTATGGTCTAGAAGCTACCCTTCCAATTGAATGTGAAATCCCATCTCTCAAGATAGCTGTTGAATTGCTGCCCAACACTTTTCCATAAGAAGAGTGTCTTATATACTTAGAGAGGCCTGATGAAACTCGCCACTTTACTGCTCTTGTCATAGAAGCACAGAAAAAGCAGGTGAAAGCTCATTTTGACCATTCAGTTTCCCCTCGTACCTTTGTAGAAGGAGACCTCGTCCTCTTGTATGACCAGGCTCATGATAAGCTAGGGGCAGGAAAATTCCAACCCATGTGGCACGTGCCCTATATTTTTAAGTGTGTTTTGCAGAATGAGGCTTACGAGCTAATTGAATATGAAGGTTATCCTCTGGATCAGCCCAGAAATGGGTTGTATCTCAAAAAATATTATGCATGAGTTCCTCGTGCATGTTTCTTTTTTACATAGGTGTTTTTTCATTTTTTGTACATTTTTGGCTTGGTGCATTTTGCGAGCAGTTTTTCCTACTTATTATGTTTTTGCTTACTGTGCAGATGTTTGTCACTCCTTATGTGGGTTTCGCGGATGGTGCCTCCCACAGTACCCGGAACCTGTCCTCTGCAGCCTGGGTGATTTATAATCCTGATGGTGAGTTGATATACCTCCAAGGTATTTTTCTAGGATGAACCATGAACAATGTCGTTGAATACAGTGTTGTCATTGAACTCTTAACTGAGGCCATTTCTCTCGATATTCATGCATTAATTGTTAACCTAGACTCTCAACTTCTTGTTCTTCAGATTAATGGGCATTATTATGTTAAAAATCCTCAAATATTCAGGTTGTATTTACGTGTTCGTTTATTAGAAAGGAATTTTGATTACATCACATATCAACATATTCCTAGATGAATGAATGCGTTATCTGATACTGTAGCTAATATTGTATTAGATAGAAATTTACGTAATTTGTAAAACATCATCATCACAAAATAAGATTCATACAGGAAAATAGGTATATATATATATATATATATATATATATATCAAGTGTTTGCATCCATGTGCATCATAAGTTCAAAAAATATGTATGTTTTGGTTACATCTTGAGACATCATGTCTCTAAAAAAATATGCAGAAATCAAAGCCTAGGTGTCTAGTCGACATGATCCTCATGGTAGCATGTCATTTCCTGTACAAGTCCCCTCAATAAGCGGTGAACATGGTTTGACACCCCTGTAGTGTGCCTCTATTATGCACAAGGAACATCATCAAATCTAGCATAGTTTGGGATTCTACTGGTAAGTCCCCCCAAGTTGTGTACGATTTCCTTGTCCTCGCTGCCCTCACCATGAGGGGCCACATCAAAATCACGAGGAACTCTCCATGCTATCACTACAAGGAAAATACCCTCTAGCTAAGGTTATAAAAGAGGTTTTTAGTGTTATAAACTTGGCCAAAATGATCAAAAAAACATTTGCTACAACATCCGTTTATGGTTACGGAGGTTTTGGTAGAGATTTTAATGGAAATTCAACACAACTAAAAAAAAATGGGCAGCCGGAGGTTATTCTAGATGTTTTTATCATCAGTGCGCTACTCTTCCTTTAACGCATTGGTGCGTACATTCTGACAGTGCCCCGGGGCTATGTCAGTTCAACGCACTAGGACGATTAGGTGTAAAACCGCACCGGTTATAGTGTTGGTCATACAATGCACGGGGCCATTCTAATTGGTCTTGGGATTTGTGCGGTGCCCATAGGTCGTATCAATGCACCGGTGCACTGTATCACAGAAAGGAACTGAGATTTATAATTGGTATCGATATTCGTGCGGTGCCCATAGATCGTAAAAATGCACCGGTGCTTATAGATACGTAAATGCCCTGGTGCGCAGTATCACAAAAACACACTGATATTGATAACTGGTATCGGTATTTTTGCGGTGCCCATAGATCGTATAACAGCACCGGTGTGTATAGACACATAAACGCACTAGTGTACAGTTACTGACACATGCCGGTTTTCATGATGTATTTTTTAGAAACATCGACATGTGATAGTCCAATTATTGTGATTGTTTTCAATTCATTATTCATTAAAAGTCGACACATATTATAACAATATTCATATTAATTACATTTTTATTAAAGCATTTGAATGTGATGTTTGGATTAATTTGTTATATCATATCATAATTATTGTGGTTTTTTAAAATTCATTATTCATCAAAAGTCGACACATATATATCTTATAACAATATTCATATGAATTAAATTTTTATTAGTGCATTTGAGAATGACAATGGAGAATGCAATAGAATAAATTAAAACATATTTTATGATCATATATATATATATATATATGAATAAGAAAATCTTTATCATACAAAATGGGATAGTTATTGGTATCCCTTTGTCTTTCAATCGGGACACTATGTCTATTACATTAAACAAAATGTCTGATTTCACAGACATATATATTTCAAAAAATAAAACGCCTTGCTTTGATATCCAAACATAGTGATCATCATTCTTTGCTTGAACTGCTATCACTGCTAGAGCTACTTCCATGACTTGGGTTATTTTCAGGAATGTTTTGTTCATGGCGTTGATTGTTTTCTTCTTCTTCACCTTTCATCTACAAACATAAAAATAAACTGAAATGAGTGTATATACATTGGTGAGAATAATGAAAATTGCAATATTAAATAATATACATCAATGTAAATCGAAAATAAAAATGACGTACCATAGCAAAAATTGACTCATAAACTATACACATTCTTTCAAAACCATGTACCATGCCATATTTCAAAATTTCATCTGTTGGCGCAGTTCCATACTTTGTTTCCTGCAAGTTTTATACCCCATAACAAATCATATATTTAATATAAAAGATGTTTTTGTTCTATTAATTATAGACGGAGCTAATTAAAACAAGATCGATAGATTCTTACAAATTCCACAATTAAATTCTGATATGCCAACATATACTCACAACCCATATTTAACCCAATTTCAATCAATTCGTCTGATGGTTCTTCTTTGTATGTTAGCACTTGTTTGAAGAAATTCAATGATGATTTTTGTAAAACAACTTAAAAAATACAAAAATGAAATATAGTTAAGTTGTTATAAGGAAGTAACAATTACTCACAAACTTAGAGATCAACCATTTTCTTCCTTGTCGTCCTGTTTTATGTGCTGAATGGGTTCCATTTTCTTTTCTTTTCTGCAAGAAAATTCTTGAAAATTAATTTTTAATGCTAAATTTTTTATTTATTGTACCTAATTATCGAAAAATTCAATGATTACATATTACATTTGAAGCATGTTTTTGTTGTTGTTGGAAAGAAATTCTATACATTCGTTCCACTAGATCCCTCAAACTTTTGTAAAAGTTTTCCCCCTTTCGTTAACTTCCAGCACCACTCCAGATGAGCTAAGGAGCAATTGATTTTCATTTTCACGTTCTATTTTTTTTGTTTTCTTAGACAACACTCATTTTCTGAGTTGTTGGTCCTTGTACAACATTAAACAGATGTGAATTAGTAAACTGTTTGATACATGCTTTCTAATAATTTTAAGTATATTATTAATTTAGGAAGAAATCTTCGGTAAAAATCACATATCAAGTAACAAAGTCAATGATAATGATAATGTGATTTTTACCGAAAGATTTCTTCCTAATTTATCGATGGATCATTTTAAGCCAAAAATCTAAAAGATATTATTAATGATAATTGAAAAAAGAAACTCATATTGGATCGATAGTATTTTTTCATTCACCTGATTCATCCATTTGCAATTTTTCCATTAAAATTTTACACTCTTCTGGTCCTAGACCAGAAATAATCATATCGAGATTCATCATTTTGTGGCTCTGCATGATACATAGTAAACAATACATACTAGTTAAACTTACATATAGTTCAAAAATAATATTTTTTATAAATAATTTACAAAGAACTTGTCTTTTTTGCTTTTCTTGATGTGTTAACAGTATTTTTGTTACTTGATATCTTGTCAGACATTTCTTTATCAATCTAAAACCTATACCATATCATTCATTAATATATTTATAAATAAATTCTCAACTTTTCAGGTAGAAAATAATTCTCAAGGCACTGGTGCGCCTTTCACGAGGTCCGCACCACCGCCGGTGCGTGGGGATATTAACAATGCATCGCAAAACAGTATAATACACCGTACGGTGCATTGGGTATTTTAAACGCACCATAAAAAATAGTGTAATAGACCTACCGGTGTGTGGGGTATTATAAACGAACCACAAAAATGGTGTAATACACCATATGATGCTTTCCTAGTTAAATGGAACACCGGTACCTTATTTCAGATTTGGCGTACGGATTTAGGAAAATGTTTTCAATTTTTTTTACTACAGTACTTTCGCAGTGTGCTGTATAATACAGAGCACCAGTGCGGTATATACTACGTAGGGCATACCGATAAAGAAAAATCAAATTTTTCAAAAATTCACAAAATAGCCGAATGGATTGGGATCCGACTATGCAAGTCGTCTCGTGGGTTGGACGTCAATCTAAAATGAAAAACCCTAATTCTGAAATCACAGAAACAAAGAGAAGAAAGGGCAAAAACAAAAAAATGAAGGGTTTAGGGTAAAAATGGATAAACTGCAGAAAAAAGTAAAAAAAATAATCAAATTTAATCACGAGATGGTTTCAAATTCTATGATACAAAGTTTGAATTACCAGAGGTTTGGTTTCTGATTGTCTAAATACTTCTATTCGAACATATTTTGCTGCTCCATAGTGTCTTCCTGCTCTCTTGCTCCAGGTTGTCTCCTGCAAATATCTGGCTGAAAATTTTAGCAAAAATAGTGAAATAATGAAAAGTGTTTAGTATTTAAAGAATTATTTTATGAAATTAGATTTTCGAAAATATTTTGCTGCCCATTTTTCATATTTCCGTTTATTTTATTTTTCACTTAAAGAAAATAGAGTTGCGTTTTTTTTATTTGCATTTATTCGTTACCGGTGCGGAAGTATTGTGACGCATCGGTGCGTATTAGGATGATAAGCGCATCAGACTGTATAAAGTTCTTTTTTTTTGTATGTAAGATCATAATAAAATAATGATAATTATAAAGTACATGAATTTATTTTCATTATTTTCTAAACTTTATTATGTTACAAAAATTCGTATTATTCTAGATTTCTTATTTTACAATTATTTGTAAATTTACAAATTTAAATATTTTAATAAAATCATTTCATATTAATATAATTAAAATTTTCACATTAATAGAATTAAAATATTCGCATTAATAGAATTAAAATTTTACAAATATTTTACATACAAATACAATTAAAAAGTAAAATAATTACAATTAGAATTAAAATTACAATTACAATTACAATTTTAATTTTACATACAGTTACATTTACAATTTTACATAGAATTACATTTACAATTACAATTACAATTTTACAAATATTTTACATACAATTCAATTAAAATTACAATTACAAATACAATTACAATTTTAGAATTTTACATACAGTTGCATTTACAATTTTACGTAGAATTACATTTACAATATAATTACAATTTTACAAATATTTTACATACAATTCAATTAAAATTACAATTACAAATACAATTACAATTTTAGAATTTTATATACAATTACATTTACAATTTTACATAGAATTACATTTAAAATTACAATTACAATTTTATAAATATTTTACATACAATTTGTTAAGTCCCTATATTAATAGTGTAGCCCCTTATTATGTTAGTGTAGCCCCCCTTATTGTTATTATTGTACCCCTGTAACCCCCATATTGTTATTATTGTGCCCTTACATTATGATTGTTAGGTCGGCTAGGATTACATTGTGGCCCCATGGACTCCTATATATAGAATGAGGTTTTGGTGATTTATATAATCCAAGAATTGTTCATCAATTTAATGTATTGGAGGTTGCCCCAAAGTGGTCTACTTAAGGCATTGATATCTCTTTTCTTCTATTTTTGGAGTTGGTTACACAACATTCTTCATCGTGAGGCTTTGATTCTAGGGTTTCACCGTTCCAAACAGTCATCGTGGAATTTTCACATAAATTTTTTTCTATGACATTTTTTGCTGAAATTTTTAGGGTGCGAAGCTGAAATCTTGAGGAAGATTTTCTAAAAATTTCAGAGCTTGATTCACAATATTTTCGGAGATATGATCTATGGAAGTTAGGTCTTTTTTCAGGCTCCTAAACAGATCATCGTGGAATTTGTGCTATAATTTTTTTTCTACGAAGGTTCAGAATCTGAAATTAATATGGTGCGAAGCTGCAATCCTGAGGAAATTCGTCAAAAATTTCAGAGCTTGGTTCGCAATATTTTTGAGATATGATTTGTGGAAGGTAGTGCTTTTTCAGGCTCCTGAATTTCATCTCAAAGAGGTGATCATGGGAAAATTTCAATAACTCTCTCTCTGGGCATCAAATTGGAGTGCCGTAAAAATGGGTCGCAAGCACACGGAATTTAGTTTCTTGGCTATCAATTTCAGAGACAAAGGACAAAATAGTGACACGTGGAAAGTCGTACAAGTTCGCTCTACTGAACCAATCCATAATTAAGTCATTGTGGGAGATTGGACACAACTTTGTCTTGGAGAATCCAAATTAGATCAGACCTGTGGAATTTTAAAGATAATTAAGAGGGTTACGTTGGTGGAAATTAAAATATTGAAGTGCTACAATCACAAAAAGAGATAATCCAATTTCAATATCGAGCTCCTCAAAAGCAAGAAAAACTATTCTATGACGCATGAAGAGGAAGAGTTGCAGTATGAGATATCAAAAATACGGTACCAAGTGCAACAAGTTTCAATCTTACGAAGAGAAATTGAAGATGAAATGGATGGTTTAAAAGCATAAATGGAGGCTAAGTTGGATGGTTTGAAGGATCAAATAATAGAAAATATGGATGATAAATTAGTGGAAGATCACATCGAGCATCAACAACAAGTTCTCCAACTCTCAAAGGATAACCCAACTTGGGTGCAGAATCTAATGAAACAACAGGAAGATCAACATGACATCGAAAGAAGTTATGAAGCAGTCATAGAAACAAGAAATCGACAAGTACGATCAATTTCAGAGTATCTCAGCAAGTGGAAGAACTTTCCTGTAGAATATTTTACATGGGAGGATGAGAATTTTATACAGAAGCATCAAGAAATAATCAAGCGTTGAGGACAACACTTGTTTGAAGGAGAGGGGCATGTTAAGTCCCTATATTAATAGTGTAGCCCCTTATTATGTTTTTTTTTTTTTCTAAGTAAGACTATTCTATTAAGTAAAAACATATGGTACAATCAAATCTTTGCAAAAGCAAAGCACGGAAGCAAGGGACCGGAAATGGTGAAGTATCAACCTCGGTCCCATAAAGCAAGCTAGGACAAATCAGAAGATAGCAAGGAAATAAAAGAGAGAATGAGACAAGGACATCTACCCAGAGTTGGTAGAAACTTCCAAATGACATTTTTTCACTTTCTTCTTAGTAACTTTGATCCAGTCATTATTACTGGGAAGAACAGAAACCAGTTGTAGAATGTTCTGTGCTGAAGGAGACGACTCCTTATCTGACTCCGAGGAAGAGGTCTCGTGTGTGCGTTTCTGTGGGATCGGAGGAGCAGATGGATCTGCTAGGCTGACCACGGGGGAATCCTTCGCGTTCTCTGTGTCTGCTTCTTCTGCGCCTATTTCCTCCTCATCCGAGCTGGAGGAGTCAGGATCATCCATGGGGGGACGATCACAAGGCTTCCAGCTCTTCGATTTGGATTTACCTTTGTTGTTCTTCTTTTTTCCAAGGAACGTAGCACAAGAGTTCTGGAGGTGCCCCGTCTGATGGCAGTGGCGACAACGGAAAGCAGTATTTTCATAGTCCAAGGGTTGGGTCCAGTGGAAGTCCCCAACTTTGATATTTATCTGATCAGGTAGCCCTCTGCTGATGTCTATTTCCGCACATATTCTGCCGAAGGTGTATAAACCTTTCTCCCCCCGAGAGGTATCTGTTGCCAGAAAACTGCCTAAGGTATCCCCAATCCCTTGGAAAACTGAGAAGTGCCAAAGATGCGCCGGGAGGTTTGGTAGTCTGACCCAAATGGGAAGCTTGGTGATGACAGCCGTAGAGGGATCAAAGTCTGGAAACCACGGCGTAATAAAAAGCCCCGCTGATCCCCAAAACCAGGGTCCTTCCTGTAAGGCTTTCTGATAATCTTTGTTCAATGCAAATGCCACAATGAAAAAGCCTTTTGAGCAGAAGAAGACTTTGCAGTTGTTAGTCCAATTGGAATGGATCCACTGGTATAGATCCGCTGTTCTAGGCCATAGGCCATTAAACCTGCATATGAGGGCTTTTTCTGCGAATGCCTGGGCTTGGTCATCCAGCGATGGATGGGAAATTTCGATGGAAGGTATTTCCTCCATTTTGTCCACCAGAAAAGGTTTGGGAGCCTCAGGTGGTTGAGCTTCTTTCTTGGTGGTTTGTGCGTGAACTGCATCCTTATAGGAGAAGGCGGGGGCCGAGGAGGTTTGCCCAGATGCACCACCTCTCAAGCGTAGGGATAGCACAACCAAAGCATCTTTCTCAATACTGTAGTGAAACAGGGGCAAATGGTCTTCCAGTTGCTTACCTTCGTAAAGCAGTCTAAGAAGTCTTGAGGGGATTCCCAATCTAAGGTCAAGTTCTCGCATAAGGTCCTGCACTAGATCCAAGGCATGCACCCATAACAGCTTCGTTCCACCAAAAGGTAGAGAGATCTGGATCTGGTATTGAGTTCCCAGATTTGGAGGGCTATTGGCTATGAGAGCATCCGGCTGCATATCGATACCCTCCTGGAGCAACCTTCTATCCGGATTGCCATGCTTCTTCGAGCGGCAGAAACTGAGCCATTGCAAGGGCTCTTCTTTGGGTGCGGCGGCCAGATTGTTGAAACCTGCCTCTGTATTTTGTCCATCGTTGCCATCCCCTTGTCTATCTGAATCTCGGTGGAAGGGGTCAACAGGGACTGGCAATCGCTTGCAGAAAAGACCAGCATGACCTGCGACAACTTTCCAAAGAGATCTGCATCGAAGGCGAAGAAAACCACCCAATGCACCCACAATGAAGGGCGCAGAGCATGCTGGTGAATCTCCAACTGCACGATTTTTGCATGCACTTCTTGAAAGTCTGCAGCTCGGGAAGTGATGACTGCATGGAGCAGCAGTAGGGGGAAGAGCAGAGCACACTGTGAAGTCGACTGCAGAGGCCGAGCCGACCAGAACAGTAGCAAGGGAAAAATCTTTGACGGCGGCGGCCAGACCGAAAACCCTCGTGTAAGCCATAATCCAGTTGCCAGAAGCCATTGCCAGATGTGGAGCCGCGCTGTCAGGGTCTGCATCTGTGCTGAGGAGAAGCCACAGCTGGATTCGACAGCCCTTTAGAGTTGGGCATGCAGCAAAAAGCTCGACCAAGCGGAAACCAGCGGACAGATCTGAAATGGTTTTAGCCCGAAGCGCATTCCATCTTCCTCTGCAAGCGCGTGTGCAGTTGGTACTCAAAGCCTCTAGGCCAGAAGAAAGCCTCCGGCCTGCAAATCGCGTTAGAGCGGCTGGTTCATCGACACATCTGCACCCATAACAGTAAACCCTAGCAGCAGCTGCGCACGCCATTGAGATGCCCAAACCTAGCCCCTTATTATGTTAGTGTAGCCCCCCTTATTGTTATTATTGTACCCCTGTAACCCCCATATTTTTATTATTGTGCCCTTACATTATTATTGTTAGGTCGGCTAGGATTACATTGTGGCCCCACTAGGATTATATTGTGGCCCCATGGACTCCTATATATAGAATGAGGTTTTGTTCATTTTTATCATCCAAGAATTGTTCATTCATGTAATGTATTTGAGGTTGCCCACCCGAAGTGGCTTATTTCTAAGGTGTTGATATCTCTTTTCTTCTCTTTTTTTGAGCTGGTTTCACAACACAATTCAATTAAAATTACAATTACAAATACAATTACAATTTTAGAATTTTACATACAATTGCATTTACAATTACAGTTATACAATTTTTCATATATACAATTACAATCATTTCAGAATAAATTAAATATTACAATTACAATTAAAGTTTTACATTAATAAATATTTTACATACAATTATAGTTTAAATTACAATAAGTACAAATACAAATACAATTTTACAAATTTACATACAATTAAAATTTAAATTACAATTACAATCACGTCATAATATTTAATAAATATCATGGTCATTTAATATTAAATTAATTAATAAACATCATCACGATCATGATAACCATCGTAAAAACATCATATTCGACTAATAAATACATTCAAACATCAAATTAACATTATATATTAAGATCATCACAACATAAACATCAAATATACATCTCAATATGTCAAATAACTCATGCTATCACATATACACATCTATCTGCAAGATAAACATTAAATGAACATATCTAACATGACCTAACAATATACGCCACATCATGATGATCACCAACATGAAAATTAAGTACAAATGCAACATGAACATAAAATACATGGACCATATATATATATATATATCTAACTGAGTAATGTTAAAAATATACAACTGTAATATAAATGTCATGGATCAGGTGCTGGTGGTAGTATAACAACATCAATAGCAGTACTACAGGTGGATGCCTACTCAGTAAAGCTGGGTGCAGCCTCGATAGTTGATGGTTGAGCCTGCTCATGATCATGATCACTAGTACTGATGGATGCATCCGTTGGTGGTAGTACAACATCAATATGAGCAGTAGTATTGGAGGCTTGTTCAGTGAATAGTGCAGCCTTGACTATCGATGGTCCAGCCTGCTCATGATAATCATGACTAGTACTGATGGATGTAGCTGCAGGCTGCTGACTGGACATGGCCGATGGTCCAACCTCATCTCCATGATGATTGTCATATGCTAACAGTGGAGAATCATGCTCATCAGGTGCACCGTGAGGTGAACGATCATGAGATGCATGTGAGTCGCTTCTCACGGACTCATGTCCATCACGTGCTGCAACTCGACTACGCCTATAGGTACAGACAGTCCTCCTGAGTCGCGTAATAGCTGTCGTAGCTCCTACGACATGCCGCATCAGGCCGTACATGTCACGCGGCATGCCTCTCCACATCTGTAACAACCTATCGTCACCCTGTATGTCTCTGTAATGAGCGGGCCTGATGCTCGCATCAACAGTCAATGCACAGATTTAGTTTGCCAACTCCATCCTATATCTGGTCTCAGGTCGACCACGCCTAGAAAAAGGCGGCACCGGTGCACCATGATGAGTAGGAGCATGTCTCTCTGCTACACCGGCCTCATCCTCATCATGATCATGCTCGACATCAGCCATATCCTGATCATCATCATCAGGATCCACACCTAGATCATGTGGTGGACTCGGCATCTCCTCACCATCAAAAGAGCCAATGTCTATAAAATATATACAAGTACACAACAATAATTAGACAATTTCATTACACAATTTAATAAAAACAAGTTAATTAATAACATGTTAGAATAAATATAAATAAAACAATAATATTACCTCTATAATCTGGCGGCTCATCAAATGTGAAGAGGATGTTGGGACACCCTCACCAATATAAGCCAACATAAGGACATGGGACCAAAATGAAGGGATGTAGCCCGTCAAAACTGGCTAGTAAGTCTAATGAATCATGTGATATCCTGGCTAGAAACAAAGTGTATCCCCTCTTGGGCATCATCTGCCCCAACATGTGCATCCAGGCCTCAAACATCGGCCTACGAGGCTAATCGAAAACTAGGTCTTATCTTTGGAAACCTCTCAAAAAATAAAAAATAAATCTCTGAAGAAAAATGGAAGTTGACCCTCCCTTGTGCATGAGCAGGACATCTATCTAAGGCTGTACAAAACTGCCACAAAAAAATGGCAAACCACCTGAAAAGTCGTGGCTGCTGTACTAAAGAATCAACATAATATAAAAGTGAAAAAATAATGCATTTTCCATCACTGGTGTTGTGCAAAATGGTCGAAATTATAAGGGAGAGGCACTACACATCCTATCTACCAAAAGCACCTATACTTAATTGACCTCCAGGTACCTGAAAATCTGAAGGAGACAGTACATGTGCTCCAATGTATCTCTGAGAGAAAAATAACTGAATCCCTGCTACAAAACCAGTTGGCATGTCTAGGAATGAGGGAAAATACACCCCTCTCATCGATAGTCCTGTAATAAAATAAATATCCTCCTCAGTGGGTGTGTACCACTGGTCTAGACCAACCTAGAAAGCCTGTTGGTTGGAATTCCACCTGCTGATAAGATATCTCAAAAACACATTGTGTGCCTGTAGGGAAGTAGCCTCCTCATTGAACTTGAGGAGGCCTACCTGCCTAAGGATCTCTTGGGTATCTGCAGTAATAGGGTGAGGGTATGCATCTCTCTCCCTCTCTCGGCCCTCCCATTGGTGAACCATGTCATATTGCTCAGCCTGTTGTTGCCGTTGTTCCTCCTCTTCTCTCTGAATCATTGCCATATTAAATGATTTTTTATTATTAAAATAGACAGGTATTTAGGAATATACATATATATATTTTTTTGAAAAAAAAAACAAACAGACAAGTCGGTGCGCCATAAAAATAGTCACGCACCGGTCGTGGTGTGTCATAAGAATGTAGAGCACTGGTCCTGGTGCCCCTAATGAAATACAACACACCAACCTCGGTGCACCGTTAAATTCATCAAAGTTAAGAATAGCGGTGCGCTGACTGAAATATACACCTCGACGCGTATAGTCGTGTTAGTGCACCGACTTCATGAAAATTACATAGCTGACAGTGCGGTCTTTTACCCGGCCACACCGTTGACCCTCTCGAAAGATAGAATGTGGTGAACTGACATACACTGGGGCGGATAATTTCGTCAACACACCGCACTATGATTCCCGTGGTCAATGGTGCACTTGGATAAATGAGTGCACTGCCTTTTATTTTATTTATTTATTTATTTTAAAATTATTTGGGGAGAAATGATGTGGATACCATTAGCATCAGTGGCAGTGCAGCTAGTAAATTTTATAGGCAGCACCGCTATCCGGTGCGAGACGAACAGCTCCGGCGCACTGCGCGACAAATTTTTATTTTTTTTTATTTTTTTTAATGGTTATTTTTAAGGTTATTTCAATTTATAATCTGCTAAAAGGCTTAATTATGGAAAAACTATAAAAATACTTGTACATTTCGCCGTCGATGAGGCATATTGGCTGTAAACTTTCAAAAAGAAAATTTGCCCACCATTTTTCAAAATGCAAGCTAGAGATTGGTGGCCAATGCAGAGTAACAGTGCATGCAATGAGTGCAATGAGAGCACCCATGTCAGGGTGGCTCAGACAAGGGGAAATGGCACTGGTGCTTGAGAGCTCTAGAGCACTGAGGAAAGTGAAAAATGAAGTTTTTTGGCCGTAATTTTTTTTTTATTTAACCCTGTTCCAGTGTACGAGATTTTACAGGCGCACCAGTACACTTACCTAAAACCACACCGGGTTGTGTCAAATTTGGTGCATTGTTTATAATGCACCGAGGTGATTCCCTAACACCACACTGGGATGTTTCCGTTTCAACGCGAAATTTAGATGATGCACCGGGGTGGAAAATCTGTAAAGCACCGATGCGGAATAGTTGTAAAGCATTGGTTTTTTGGCCTTGATTTTTTTTTTATGTAATGCTATTCCGGTGCATGCTGTTTATCAATGCACTGGTGCTCTTGGATAAGACGCACCGACGCGTTTCTATTTTGGCGCAGTGTTTTATGATGCACTGACGTGAAAGAGTGGTGAAGCACCGGTGCGTTACAATAATAGGAGGCCTTGGATGTGTGTGTACATCGCGTAATTTGTCTGATGTGCTAATGTCTCATGTGCATTGGTGCATTCTATGGTAGGGTGCACACCAGTAATTGAGAGCTCAGAAGCACTGGAAAACTGAAAAATCCGGGTTATTTTTCCATATATTTTTTTTAACTTAACCCTTTACCGGTGCACATTGTTTATAGGCGCACTGGTTTTGTTTCTTACAAACACACCGGTCTGTTTGTGTTTTGGCATGATGTATTATGATGCACAGGTGTGGTTTCTTTCTACTGCACTCGGTGGTTTCGATTTTGGTGCAGTGTTTTATAATGCATCGGCACGGAATATCTGTGATGCACCGGTGCTATAGAATAATAATACGCACCAGGCTAGTGTGTACGGAGTGCACAGTGTCTAGTGTGCCAATTGTTTGGTCCGCATCGGTGCTTTCTCGGTTTGAGAGCACCGGGGCAACGTGTAATGATAAGCACACCAAGAGGAAACCATCCACAAACCCTCCGCCTGCCAACCTCCTCTAGTAACCTCCACTAGAAACGGATGTATGGGGTATTTTTTTGTGGGTTTCCTCAAAAACATCTAGTAGAGGGTCTTTTCCTTGTAGTGTATTGGAGACATTCTTGTAGGTATTTATGGGCCAACATCTGCAAATACATGGATTAACATCAGAACATATAAAATCAAAAAAATCATAATACTCATCAAAATAAAAAAATGAGTCTTACCCATTGCTTCATCCCAATCCTCTCCTACTGGGAGTGGTAGATCTGGATCACCTGTGAAGTCCGTGCCAGAATAGGGCTAGTCCTCCATGAAAAATTAGTTGTTGATGAAGGAAATCAAAGAATTCCGGTCTCCAGGACATCTGTTGACCTATTACTTATTGTTGATGAGAAATTGGTAATCGTTCCAGGATGAATGGTACCAAGATGGACCCATAGTCAAACTGTTTCAGCTTACCGTTCTTGCATTTTGTCAATTGGAATTTCATATTGATTGTTACCGCCTCTGCCTAGTTGTAGAAATTTGGTGCCATACAATCTACAACAAGAAGTATATGTGTTTTTGTGGCTTCATATGGAGCCTGTGATCCAACAACGTGAGTGATGGTGTGCAACACTAATTTTAGTGCCTAATCGGGAATGTTTTGGATATCCACCTTCCCACTCTTGGATCCTTTTTGTGCCCCTCGGAATAACCTATATATGACCATGTTCATCTTTTCCATCATAGGCCAGGTGCCTATCAGGATTGGTTCTACTCCCTTCCTTGATAATCCAGTGATAAAGTATATGTCAGAGACATAGATCTCTAACTCATGATCATGAATTATGAATCTTTCTTGATCAATGTCCCATACACTGACCAAAAACTGTAGTAGCTTTGGTTGAGCTCAGAGACATGGTACCATGAAGAATTTTAGAAGCCCACAATTTTGTAGAGGCTCCATGCACCTTACGTTTCTCATGGCTTCCTCATCCTCATCTCCATGTTCTCTTTCCTTCCATTCGATCACCATTTTGCTTTCACACACCTGCAAAAACATGAATAGGGGCCATATTTAGTTGAATTATTTTCTATTGAAATGTTTAAAAAGGGCTAAATAGTTGGATTTTTATGCAAATCCATGGCTGTGGGTTGGCGTGATTATTTTAAAAACATCTGCGCTGAATGGCATGCCCCCGTTAAAATTCAAGGTGGGTTGACACGAGTCCGTGCCCGGAACCCGCACTGACTGCCACACCCTAATTTGGACAAAAATCCCCTACAAATGTGAAAAAATAGATTGTAGGTAATGAAAATTACATCAAAATGCAGGCAAGGGCACGAGCTCTTACCTAGAAAAGACAGATTCACGATTGGTCTCCTATATTTTCTGCTGCCAGCTCCATAAAATCAAAGTGCAAAAAAGGTAAAATTTCTCAGAAGAGGTAAAAGTGAAAATTAATTAATTTTTTACTATTTTTGGCATTTTATAAACTTTTCAGAACCTTAATTAGGTTTTTGAGCATGTTTTTCGATTGTTTTAATAATTTATCTCGAAAAATGGGTTTTACGTGCATTTCTTATGCAGAAACAAGTCCTCAACGTGATGGCGATGAAGTGACAAGTTGTATTTTATATGTTGTTAGTCATTAGTATTTTTTCTATTTTGTAGATGAATAAATACTTGCCCTAGATTTCTAAAAAAAAACATTCATGAAACATCAGGAAATGAAAGAAGAAAAGTCAGCAAATGAAAGAAGAAAAGTCTGCCCAAAGGATGAGGCACTAGTATTCATAAACTCAGAGATATGATATCTGAAGTTTTGGACACCTCCTGAAAAGGAGCTACCCTCCCCAAGTGGAGCCACTGTTAGTCGTCAGTATTTTTTCTATTTTGTAGATGACTGAATACTTTTCCTAGATTTCTAAAACCGACATTCATGAATATTTTGAGTTTTAGAAATCTCGATGCTTTCATTATCCTTAAGATAATTTTTCACTATTATACTAATCTACCATTCCCTGGTTAGCTTATCACTCCTAGAAGACTCCTCATGGGCTTATGCCACTCACCTTTGTCTCATTTTCACACCCACAACCTTTGTACTCTGTTTTTCCTATGCGTAACCCCTCCACTTTCCATCTAGGATTGCCAATCAAACTACCCTATCCCATGTTCACCAAATGCCTCAAGCATTGATGGTCTCAAAACTATCTCTGTAAGCTCTTTAGATAAATCAAGTACATTGGAATTTGGATCTTCAATACACCAATTTGTCAAAAAATCTGTTTTTTATACTTGAAGACCCTAAGCCAATATTTCAGTCAAAGGACAAGTATAAAGAGCCTCCCACTAGGTCACTAGGTTTCATAGGTTGTAGGATTGTCCTTGATGTTCTAAATCACTATTTTTCATGTGCCAAGAAGGTGAATCAAATGGAAAATAAGGTCAGCCTCTGTTGTTCCAAAACTAGATCAAGAATAAATTTAGGGAAGACTGCTTTGCCAAGGACCAAATTCTGCAAAGGGACAACTGTCCATTTTGACATTTTTGCAGGACTGTCAAGGTGGTTATAAAAAAAAAATTAGGTAAGGTAAGAGGCCAACTCCTCACTAAAGGACATCCATAGCAAAGAAGGAGGAAGCAACCTATGTTCAAAGAGAAATTAGGGTTACTGGGACTCACTAGACCAACATTTTTCCAAGCAAGGAGTCAAGGAAAGAAAACCACAAGAATAGAGGCACACCAGCACAACCAAGCATGAAAATGAATATTTTTACAAGTTATAAATGAAGAAGGGAAAAATATGAGGTGAACTAAATAGAAATAAATGAACTTGAAAGGGTTATATAGAACTTAGAACACAACAATAATGATTTTTCTCTAACAACCCTGAAACCTAAGGTTTTGGAAAGATAGGCAAAGAGGGTGAAATGAGGAAAATGAGCCTCCATCATGCCAGCAAAAGAAGACTTCAAGGGACTACTATGTGTGTTATTATAAGGTTTTCCAAGGTAACAATGTCTCACTGCCTCAAAGGGAAAAAATGCAAAGAGTGTCAGTATGAGGGAGATCAAGCCTTCAAGTATAGTTAATTGCCCCCAAATGGTAAAAGGAATAAAGGCATAGGTTTGAGTTACAAGGTGAAAAACCAAGCTAATCATGAGGTTACTATTATGTGACCAAAGTTCTCAAAATAAAAGAAAGCAAGAAGGGACAAGATCAGTATGACATGGAACCTGCAAATCAGAAGTGGTTGAAGGGAAATGGCAGATGTGGTTATGAAGAAAAATCACTTGTTAGAGATAGGTTTATTATGCCTCACTGCCCAAATAAGTAAAAAGGAAATAAAACATGTTTTCATGTCACTCACACTAAGAAATGTAATAAAAACATGTTTTTAGTTTCTCAGTGCAAGCAAAAAGAGGTTTGACAGTGCCAAGACCCTCAAGGTTAAAAAGGACCTTTTTCATTTCTCCAACAAGCTACCACTAAAGGAAGAAGAGCTACTTTGAAAATTTTTCAAGTCACCTACCATAAAAGGTCAAAACAATATCAGTCAAGGTGATAAAGTGACCAAAAAACTCAAAAGATTAGCAAAAGTGGGTTTTCAAGTTTAATTTATTTTTCCCTAAAAGAGTATAAAGGACCTCTCTGCTCTCTTCATATCTTATTTTTCATTTAAAAAGAGAAAATATCCTTCAAAGGATAAATTTCTAAGTTTCAGGGAAAATTCTGGGCAAGGTCATAGGCGCTAAGCTCAGGAGCTGGCACTGCGCTCACAGGACCTGGAACTGCGTGAATAGAGGTTCCCACAATGCATTTTTTGCATTGCGCTGCGCATATAGTTGCACGCACTGCATGTAGAGCCCGACGCTGCACCCAAGTAGACCTGACACACCCAGGGGCTTGGTGATGTGCTCAGAGGCCAACCCGATAGGCCCGGTGCTGCGCGTAGAGGCCCTACTCACCCAGTTTCTGCCCGACGCTGCACATAGAGGACCTGACTCACCCAGATTCTGCCAGGCACTACGCTTATGCTAAAAACCCTCCAGAATATAGAAAAGTGCTAAAAACTCAAGGGATCACCCTTAAAATTGTCTTAAAGAGCCTGCAAAGGAGTCAAAGGTGGTAAGTGGATGTTTTTCCTCATCCTCTACACATATATCACCTCCTTAGGGAAACCTCCCTTCCTCCCCTTCTCTTGGTGCATCAGATGAAGAAGGAAGTGGAAATGAAGAAGCAAGTGAAAATGAGGGAGAGGATGATAATGAGTCAAACTAAAATGAAGATGAAGGAAATGGTGAGTTAAGCCAACAAGAGGCAGTGAGCATGGACACAGAGCATGGTAATGACAGTGAAGAAAATGAAAGGGATGACAGTTAAAATGAATTGAGAAGTGATGAAGAGGGCAACCAAGATGAAGATGAAAACTGCGAGGAAAATACAGAGGCTAAAGGCAGTAGTGACACCCAAGAAGCAAGCCTTAGTGATGGACAAAACATAAAAGAGGAAAACAGTCATGATAGTCGTGAAAGTAGTCATGAAAGTCATGAAGACAATGAAAAGAGTGGAGAGAATGATAATGAAAATAAATACCACAACCATGGAGAGGTAATCAGCTTTAATGGAGGAAAAAATGACAATGTAGAAATGAATGAAGAGAATGAGAGTGGTGATGATGTTGAGAACAAAAAGGAAAATGATGAAGTAGAAAATATGATCACTGATGATAAAAATAATGAAAATGAAGAGTTTTATGATAGCAACAAGGATCACAGCCATGATAAAGACACCAACAAGACCACAATCACACCTGTTTCATTCACATATTAGAGAGGGCCAAGGCTTGTGTTTGCTGCCTGCAAAAGGCAAGGGACCATGCCATCCACCTTAGCTCAACCACTAGACAAAGGCAAACAAAATGTGAAGAGAGGTAGGAAAGTTAAGAAGGAGCTTAAACAAGGAGTTGGCATCATTGACTTAGAAAGTGAAAATGAAGACAAGGAGAGGGCCAATAACATACTGCTTCAAAGAAAGAATGAGATATTAAAGACCTACAAAGGAGCCTTGGCATGGCACAATACATAATTTACTATTACAAGGATGAGCACAAACATATGAAGAAGATGAAAAGAGACCTTGGCCTACAGAAAAAGATGGCCAAACACTATGCCTTGAAAAACAAGCTCAGTAGTGCTAAGCTCAAAGAGGCCCTTATTGAAATTAAAGCACTAAAAGGAGGAAAATACGAAGAAAACCTTGGAGTCTTGGCTCAAGCTTCTCTACAAGTCTCCAAAATCCCATGAAGGATACATCCACCAATTTTGAAGAAATTTTGACAAATTTTGTTTTTTTTGTGAATTTGGAGGCCTATAAGTGCAGCACCCTTGGCGCTACGCTTTTTCCTCAGAAATCCTCAGAGAGAGAACTTTACATTTTTGGATTTCTCATGCCTAGCACACTATGCTCACCACATTTCAGAGCCTTTAAAGCATTTTTGACCCCTCAAAAGGTCAAAAAACACCTTATTTTCTACCTTTCTACCTCATTTTCAGGCTTGGCACTACGCTCAGATCAATTTGGAGAATTTTTATTTTTGGATAGGATATAGGAGATCAATCAGAAAAAAAAGGTATATTTGGAAATTATACTCAGTAGGATTTCCAATGGGCCATCACAGAGCAAAATCCGACATCGAGAAGGTCACCAAAACTTAGCTGCAAGTGGACCTATTTTGTGCCTGTGAAGGCGCTGCGTTTATAGACCTCACTATGTGTTTTCAGCCAAAAGTCAACCAAAAACACTAATTAATTGAAAAATGATATTTTAATGTTTTTTGATGCAAATCACTCTAAAATTAGGAGCTAGAAGTTATTTTGGAATTTATTTCATGGGATATTTTGTGCCTTGGGCCTTGCATGGTCTCTTGGGCATTAATGACATTTATGAGTGATTTTGACATTTTCCAACCCTATCTAGGGTTTTTTTACCTCCTTTGTTAAATAAATAGAGCATGAGGGCTTCATTTTAAATGTTTGAATTTGATGACTCTTTGGAGAAATACATAGCTTTTTAGGAGATTAGAGAAGAAATTGGTGTTGTGGAGTTTGTGAATGGCTTGCATTGATTGATGATGGAGAAGGCTACTTGCAGGATCCCTGAGCTTCGTTAATGGTGATTTGATTATATTCAGTTATTTTTTTCTCATGTATCAATGTGTTTCATCCTTCTAAATTGCAGTAGGACAAAGGTTTTAGACTAAGAAATGTTTTCAAAAGCACCTTAGCTTTGTTTGTTCTTCACTTCCTCTATGTTTTCCTCTGCTGGGTCTTTTTTAGCGAATTATTAATTGCTCTATAGACCCCCCAAGCTTGTTTATTTCATGAATGGTTTAATACAGTAGGTATCAAAGATGATTTATGGTTAGCCCTGCTTGTTTGATGTCTCTAAACACTATTCTTGAGGTCAAATCCAAACTACCATTGATTAGGTTTGCCGAAGAGGCTATGTTTCGATCATACCCTTTGTCCATGCTTGAATAATTGTTTTGGAGATCTTCATAGCTATGATCAATGATGTTTAGGCGTTCCCTCTTCTTTTATTAAAGTTATATGTGTATCTTGAATGTTTTCTAATCTTGAAGGTGAAATCACTTGAAGTTAAATGAGTTTCTCGCCTTCTATATTTCATTGGATTGTATGTCTGAAATGCTTATTTGATTAAGTTGAATCAAAGAATTATTGGTGTGCCCTGTCTATTGATTACTTCTTCATGCTAAATGGTGTTGAGGTCTTTCCTTGTTTTTAAGCACATTATAAAGGATTCTTAATTTCCCTTTGTCCTACTTTATTCACAAACTTGATTTTCATTTCATTTCACAAAAACCTTGATAATCCATCTGATCAATTTTAGATTTTCCCTGTGATCCACCCTGATTTAATATTGAAACTTTCTATGAATTTTATTGACTCCATAGCCCAATGACTTGAATATTTCCTCACTCTATCTATTCTACTTGATCATCTTACCCAACCAAAACAAACAAAAAAACCCTACAATTAACAACTAGCCTAAAATAAAAAACCCTAAAAGAAAACAAGTTCATATCCTTTGCACAAAATAGAGAGAGCCCTCTTTGAGTCCAGGAAGGCTAAGTCCCAGGACTCCAAAGACTGGTTTGATGTTACCTTGTGCATTTTATCTCACCAATCTATCAAATCATGAGATCCTAACATAATAGCGATCAAAGTGGGACCTTCTGAGTAAGTTAACAACCTAGAAATCCTTAAAGACTTTAGAAAGCCCTTATTAAGTAGTATTCAATGATTCCTCTCCACCTCATTGCCTAACATAATGGCGATCACGGTGGGACCTTCTGAATAAATAACATCTTAGAAATCCTTAAGACCTCAGAAAACCCACAAACATCCTTAAATTGGTATTTAGTTGTTTATGGTGGACAAAAAGTACATCCTTAAAAAAATTAAACATCATCCACCTGGTGACTCCACTGGTCTTTAGTAGCCCTGTTGACCCCACTAGTTCTTATTGATTCCCCTGGGAATGAATTAAGAAATCCCAATCATGCTGATGGTGGAAAACAAAGTTGAAATCTTCCACTTTGTGACTCCACAACTCTCAAAAGACCTAAAGACTCCACTGGTAGAGAACTCTAGACTAGTTGAAAAGATACAGTGACCCCTTTCTGATTTACAAACATGGATCCAAGAATATAGAGAAGATATGCCCCAATGAGTTGAGATGATATCCCTGGAATCCCACAAAAAATGCCTCAGATAAATTGGATAGAAAACCTACCTATGTTTCAAGATGAAAATTTTGATGATCCTTTGTTACATCTCATCAAATTTCATGTACATGTATGGAGGTTAAAATTTGAATGGCATGAAGACTGCATCATGAAAATTTTCATGGGGACATTAGAAGGAAAGGTAAGGGAATGGTATGAAAGTCTGAAACCAAGTAATTTTTTTTCCATAAAGGAACTCCACAAGGTGTTTTATGAGAATTATAAAGAATATTGTCCATTTTTATCATTAGCTGAAAATTGTTGTGATCAATCTAAAGATTTCATACAATACCTTGTAAACATTGATGAAGATTTAGGGAATTTGCATCCTGAAGATCTATTAGAAGAACTCCATGCATTACATACTCAATATAACTATTATGCCAGCCAAGAAGAGTTGGTTGAGGATGAAATGAATAAGGAAGTAAAGGAAGATATTTAGAATCTCTCTGAAAGCACAATTGATGATTCACCATCTCTTCTAGGTGAGGCTTAAGAAAACATTTAGCCTCAAAATCAACCTTCTCAAGAGAAAGAGAACTGCGGTACTTCTATCCAAAGAAATAGAAAAATTCCTCCTCTTTTGACTGAAGAGGAAATAAATCAAATGCTAAACATTCAGCCAACCTCTAAGACTTCATGTGAACAAAACATTTCTCTTCATTCTCCTGCTAATCATGTCTACCATAAGTCAGAAAGTGAACTTGTAGATCAATTCAAATAAGAACAAACTGGTAATACAACATGTTTGATTGGTGAGATTATTTATGTTGATTATTCTCCAAATGTTGATCAGTCTGATGATGATGATGTTATCCAAATAGAAGCTGATCTTGTAGAGAAATCGACAATTGATTTGTGGGATGAATTTCACTATCATTAGCTTGAAAGAAGTAATCAACCAATACAGGTCACCTATGACACTGATGACGAAAGCCTTGAAAGTTTAGAATCTTTCAGTTTTGATGTTAAGGTTGAGGAGGATGACGAAATTATTGAGCAAGTTGTCAATGAGAAGCCTTCTCCTGAAATGGTTTAGGAAATCATTTGGAACATGAAATCCTCCTTAACTCCATATTTTCAGCCCCCAAGTTTCATTGAATTACAAATTGCAAATGAAGGCATAGAAGTTGATAATCACATGAGAGTTGTTGCACTTCCTTCTCAAGAAGATTTATTCCCAAAGACTACTCTTTCTCATCAACATGATGATCTTCATAAAGAACTCAACCCACTCTATCAGAACACATCAGGTTTACTAGAGGATAACATTGCAATATATGATGAGTCTACTAGTTTAGATGATCATGAGGAAGAGGAGGATTTTCTTTCCCAAAAGAGTCCGAAGCTCAACAAAGTGGAGGAAGAAGTGGTCCTGGATCTAGCTCATCTCCCAAATCCTCTAAGCCAGGTATTGTTCCAAGATCTCTTTTCTATTTTCTTATAGACAGTTGAGGAGGGATTAAAATATGTCAAGAGAAGTTTGATGCAAGGTTTAAAGAAAATTTTAGGCACTACTGTTCAAACAAAAGTGAGGTGGGAGTGGCCTTTTGATTTTTTTCAAAACCCTCAAAGAGTTGAACCAAGATCCCTCATGGAATCATTTGCTTGATTGGTTGTATTGGAAAAGAGAGTTCACCAGCTAAATGTATATCATATATAGGTTATATTAGGATATATAGGCATGAAAATAAGCTCAACACTATGAGCATATTTCTAGTTTTTATTTTTAGAATACTAATCTTGAAATACAAAAAAGAAAGAAAAGATGAAAAAGAGGGCAGATTTTAAAAAGAGGTACATCCCCATACCCAAAAAAAAAGAGTACTGTTGAAAGTGTGCAAGCCTAAATTCCACTACTTGTTGCAAAAGAGTCTTGTTCAGTCATCTAGCATAATCATGGCTGAACATGTTTTCAATTTATTGCTGATAGGTTAGTGAAAGAGAACTTGTCAAAGCATCTAAACTTGAATTTTCAGTAGGAATAGATTAGGAAGAAAATATACTGGTTCTCCATTCTCAAATCTGAACCAAAGAGAAATATGGGGAGGATTAACAAATGATCAATCATAGGCCTCATGATTTCTAGCTTTTTTTGTACAAAAATAATGTCTATGTACATCTTGTTCCAATGCCACGGCCCATGGTGAATCAGATTGCTTAATCCTGGTTCAAATCATGTTTTCAATTTCATGTCAATAGCTTAGAGAATTAAGTCTGTCATACAGCTTAATCTTGACAGTCAGTTAGTCTAGGTAGAGAATAAAAGAGTTCACTAGCATAATCTGAACTCTTGGAAGCAATAAGGGTACAAGTATATAGATTTGTTTTGCTTTCAAAAGAAGAGAATTTCAAGGGTTTGATAGTCCAAGTGCACACAAGGAAGAAAAAATGATAGGCAAAGTAAGATGGGTAGGTAGAATGAGTTTGAAGCAAACACATCCTTCAGATTTTAGATCATAGCTTCAAGAGAAACATTAGAAAATGAAAGAAGAAAAGTCTGCGGAATGGATGAGGCACTAGTCTTCATAAACTCAGAGATCTGATCTCTGAAGTTCTGGACACCTGCTGAAAAGGAGCTACCCTCCCCAAGTGGAGCCACTATTAGTCATCAGTATTTTTTCTATTTTGTATATGACTAAATACTTGTCCTATATTTCTAAAAACAACATTCATGAATATTGTTGGTTTTATAAATCTCACTGCTTTCATTATCCTTAAGATAAATTTTTCACTATTTTACTACTTTTCCATTCCCTGGTTAGATTATCACTCCTAGAAGACCCCTCATGGGCTTATGCCACTCACCTTTGTCTCATTTTCACACCCACAACCTTAGTACTCTCTTTTGCCTATGCTTAACCCCTCCACTTTCCATCTAATATTGCCAATCAACCTACCCTATTCCATGTTCACCAAATGCCTCAAGAATTGATGGTCTCAAAAATATCTATGTAAGCTCTTTAGATAAATAAAGTACATTGGAATTTGGATCTTCAATACACCAATTTGCCAAAAACTTTGTTTTTTATACTTGAAGACCCTAAGCCAAGATTTTAGTCAAAGGACAAGTCTGAAGAGCCTCCCACTAGGTCACTAGGTTTCATAGGTTATAGGATTTTCCTTGATGTTCTAAGTCACTAGTTTTCATTTGCCAAGAAGGTGAATCAAATGGAAAACAAGGTCAGCCTCTGATGTTCCAAAACTAGATCAAGAAGAACTTCAAGGAAGACTGCTTGTCCAAGGACCAAATTCTGCAAAAGGACAACTGCCCATTTTGACATTTCTACAAGAGTGTCAAGGTGGTTATTAGCAGAAAATTAGGTAAGGTAAGAGGCCAGCTACTCACTAAAGGACATCCAAAACAAAGGAGGAAGCAGCCTATGTTCAAAGAGAAATCAAGGTTTCTAGGACTGATTAGACTAGCAGTTTGCGAAGCAAGGAGTCAAGGCAACAAAACCACAAGAGCAAAGTCACACTAGCACAACCAAGCATGAAATTTAAGATTTTTACAAGTTATAAATGAAGAAGGGAAAAAGGTGAGGTGAAATGAACAAAAATGAATGAACTTGAAAGGGCTATAGAGAACTTAGAAGACAACACTAATGATTTTTCTCTAATAGCCCTGAAACTTAAGGTTTTGGAAAGATAGGCAAAGAGGGTGAAATGAGGAAAATGAGCCTACATGATGCCAGCAGAAGAAGACTTCAAGGGACTGATGTGTGTGTTATTCTAAGGTTTGCAAAGGTAACAATGTCTCACTACCTCAAAGGGAAAAAATGCAAAGAGTATTAGTGTGAGGGAGATCAAGCCTTCAAGTACAACCAATTTCCCCCAAATGGTCAAAGGAATAAAGACATAGGTTTGAGTTACAAGGTGAAAAACCAAGCTAATCATGAGGTTACTGTTATGTGACCAAAGTTGGTTATGAAGAAAAAGCACTTGTTAGAGATAGGTTTATTATGCCTCATTTCCAAAATCAATAAAAAGGAAAGAAAACATGTTTTCATGTCACTCACAATAAAAAATGTAAAAAATGGGATAAAAACGTGTTTTCAGTTTCTTAGTGCAAGAAAAAAAGGGTTTGATAGTGCCAAGACCCTCAAGGTTAAAAAGGACCTTTTTAATTTCTCCAGCAAGCTACCACTAAAGGAAGAAGAAATAATTTGAAAATTTTTCAAGTCAGATACAATAAAAGGTCAAAAAGATATCAGTCAAGGTGATAAAGTGACCAAAAAACTCAAAACGTTAGAAAAAGTGGGTTTTCAAGTTTAATTTATTTTTCCCTAAAAAAGTATAAAGGACCTCTCTGCTCTCTTCATATCTTATTTTTCATTTGAAAAGAGAAAAGAGCCTTCAAATGAGAAATTTTTTATTTTCAGGGAAAATTCTGGGCAAGGTCATAGGCGCTATGCTCAAGAGCTAGTGCTGCCCTCACAAGACCCTGTGCTACATGAATAGAGGTTCCCACAGTGCATTTTTTGCACTGTGCTACGCGTATAGCTGCACACACTGTGCCCAGGAAGACTCGACACACCCAGGGGCTCGACGTCATTCTCAAAGGCCGATCCGATAGGCCCGACGCTACACGTAGAGGCACTTCTTGCCCAGTTTATGCCCGGCACTATGCACACAGGACTCGACTCACCCAGATTCTACCATGTGCTACACTTATGCTAAAAACCCTCCAAACTTCAGAAAAGTGCCAAAAACTCAAGGGAACACCGTTCAAATTGCCTTAAAGAGTCTGCAAAGGAGTCAAATGTGGTAAGTGGACATTTTTCCTCATCCTCTACACATATATCACCTCCTCAAGGAAACATCCCTTCCTCCCCTTCTCTTGATGCATCAGATGAAGAAGGAAGTGGCAATGAAGAATCAAGTGAAAAAGAGGGAGAGGATGATAATGAGTCAAACTAAAATGAAGATGAAGGAAATGGTGAGTTAAGCCAACAAGAGGCAGTTAACATGGAGATAGAGAAGGGTAATGACAGTGAAGAAAATGAAAGGGATGATAGTGAAAATGAATTGAGCAGTGATGAAGAGGGCAACCAAGATGAAGATGAAAACGGTGAGGAAAATGCAGAGGCTAAAGGCAGCAGTGACACCCAAGAAGCAAGCCTCAGTGATGGACAAGACAACAAAGAGGAAAATAGTCATGACAGTCATGAAGACAGTGAAAAGAGTGGAGAGAGTGATAATGAAAATAAAGGCCACATCCATGGAGAGGTAAGCAGCTTCAATGAAGGACAAAATGACAATGCATAAATCAGTGAAGAGAATGAGAGTGGTGATGATGTTGAGAAAAAAAAGGACAATGATGAAGCATAAAATATGATGACTGATGATAAAAATAATGAAAATGAAGAGTTTGATGACAACAACAAGGATCACAGCCATGATAAAGACACCAACAAGACCAAAATCACACCTCTTTCATTCACATATCAGAGAGGGCCAAGGCTTGTGTTTTTTTCCTCCAAAAGACAAGGGACCATGCCATCCACCTCAACTCAGCCACTAGACAAAAGAAAAAAAAAGATGAAGAGATGTAGGAAAGGTAAGAAGGATCTTAAACAAGGACTTGGCATCATTGTCCTAGAAAGTGAAAATGAAGAGAAGGAGAGGGCCAATGGCATATTGCTTCATAGCAAGAATGCATAGATTAAAGACCTACAAAGGAGCCTTGGCATGGAACAATACATCATTGACTATTACAAGGATGAGCACAAACATATGAAGAAGATGAAAAGAGACCTTGGACTACATAAAAAGATAGCCAAACACTATGCCTTGAAAAACAAGCTCACTAGTGCCAAGCTCAAAGAGGCCCTCATTGAAATTTGTAATATTCCAAAATGGAAATAGCAGAAATACAAGACATAATAAAGTAAAACATAAAAAATATAAAAATGAAATACTAGGGATCAATATGCAGCCATCATTTTATTAATATATTAGAAACAATATACAAAAATATCTTTGAGGGTCAAGCCACTCAAGCAATAAGATCAAGCTTCCAATGATCAGAACAATCAACACATGAATTGCTGGAACTGTATAGAATGCCAGACAGAAGTGACAACACTGTCTATATTAGTGTAGCTGCTACTGTAAACATACATAAATGAAATATGGCTGATAGAAATAAAAGAAATTCCCATAAAAGAAGATGTGGGCTCTAATACATGATTTCTAGCCAACCCAAAAAAGATTTTGCTAGAAATACCAAGAAATATACAATATGACAAATAACCCTAGGGTTAATATGCCACTGCAAACTGGATCTAATATGGAATGAGGCTATGAAAGATATGAAATGGTGATTTCATCCTCCAATGGTATTTCTAAATAGAAGGCTGATCCCTCTACTCAGAAATAGACCCTCCTGATGAGCTCAATGAACCCTCCCAACAACTGCCTCCAAAAATAATGCAGTTCTGGTTTATGACTGCACTATGAGGGATGGTATATGGTTGGAATGATGCCAAATATGTAAAAATATGCCTAGTAGCCCTCCTTGCTGATCCTCCAATGGATAGGCTACCTCTCCACTGAAAAACAAGCCCAGAAATGGCTCAATGTGATCCTCCTTTGCTGCATCCTGCAACACAAGCCAGCTCTAAACAAAAAATGCACTATAGATGAAGGAGGTAGCTTGGCCAGAATGCCGGAATGAGGAAATTTAGCCCAAATAGCATCTCCTTACCTAAGGATGAGGTAGGGATTCCTGATCAAGAATACCCTTGTGATAAACAACATAGCAACCCCGCTAAACAACAAAATGAAGCAAAGTCTAAACATACCAATATCAAATGATAATCTAAAACATGAATAAAAGTGGCTGCCATCCCCTCCATATATAGTATGTGAGCCTCCTCACATTGGGTCCCATCCATACTTTCTACTAATCTCATGCAAGTTTTCCTCCACTAAAATTGCGTCGTCTCATCATGAATGCCACTCCTCCATGACAGCGCTGTTGACTTGGTCAAAGTTGACCTCTTCAACATGTATCTCCTCCAATTCACAACAAACAGTTCTTAATCAAACTTCTTATTATTCCTCCTTTGACATTAGGATTGTTATTATTCCTCCTAAGGAGCTTTATGGGCCTCCCCACCCACTTATTCACCTATCTAGTGATAAAAAAACTATAATATTCCATTTAGCTGAAGGCTAAATTTTTGGAATATTACAAAAATCAAGCACTAAAAGGATGAAAAGACCAAGAAAACCTTGGATTATTGGCTCAAGATTCTCTACACGTCTCCCAAACCCCATGAAGGATACATCCACAAATTTTAAAGAAATTTTGATAAATTTCGTTTTTTTTGTGAATTTGGAGGCCTATAAGCATAACACCCCTGGCGCCATGATTTTTCCTCAGAGATCATCAGAGAGAGAAATTTACATTTTTGGATTTTTCATGCCTAGTAAACTATTCTCACCAAATTTCAGAGTATTTGGAGCATTTTTTTCCCCTCAAAAGGTCAGAAAACACCTCATTTTCTACCTTTCTGCCTCATTTTCAGGCTTGGCACTGCGCTCAGAGCAGTTTGGGTAATTTTGATTTTTGGATAGGTTATAGGAGCTCAATCAGAAAACCAAAGGTATATTTAGAAGGTAGACTCAGCAAGCTTTCCAACGGGCCATCACAAAGCAATCTCTGACATCATGAAGGTCACCAAAAATTGGCTGCAAGTGGACCTATTTTCTGCCTGTGAAGGCACTGCGTTTATAGACCTCACTATGTGTTTTTGGCCAAAAGCCAAGAAAACACACTCATTAATTGAAAAATTATATTTTAATGTTTTTTGAGGCGAATCACTCTAAAATTAGGTGCTAGGAGTTATTTTGGCATTTATTTCATGGGATATTTTGTGCCTTGGGCCTTGCATGGTCTCTTGGGCATTAATGACATTTATGAGTGATTTTGACATTTTCCAACTCTATCTAGGGTTTTTCCCCTCCTTTGCTAAATAAATAGAGCATGAGGGATTCATTGTAAATGTTGGCATTTGATGAATCTTTGGAGAAATACATATTTTTTTAGGAGATTGGAGAAGAAATTGGTGTTTTGGAGGGAGCAGATGGATTATTGAAGGTATGAGACTATGTATTCTTAAAAGGTCAATTATTCATTTATTGATTCTATGTGACTTGTAAATGTTGAGAAATTAGCATCGATCATAGAATGGATTGATGCCATTAAAGAAATTGATTATACCTCTAAATTGAGGTATAAAACCTACCTGGATGTATTTTGCAATTGGCCTGACTTCGTATAAAGCATTTCAAGGAGAGGGTTGCACATTTCCCAATGTAGTTTCGATCTTTTCATTTCCTTTGATCTTGAGGACCTGTTCCATGCATTGATCCATTGTTCTAGCTCTTTTATTACAATTTATTGACTGCTCTCCCCTTGGAGTGATGCTTTCTTATCTAATATTGAATATCACTTGTATTCTGCACTGATCCTGTTTCTTCTATGCAACCCTTATTACTTTTTGTTTTGTTTTTTAAATCATATTAGAGAGTAACACCTGCAGACATTACCCCTAGTTTGTCTCTTAGATATTTGAATGGTTATTTAGCAATAGGTTTTGTGAATATGCCTGCTATTTGTTCCTTTTGTTGGTACGTATTCCAACTTCACCAATTTCTGTGCTACTTGTTCTTTGAGGAAGTGGTACTTTATTGGGATGTGCTTTGTTTTTGAATGAAGTATAGGATTTTTTGATATACTTATTGCACTTTTATTGTCACATTTGATAGAAATGGGTTCATCAATGCTTACCTTCATGTCTTGGAGAGTTTGTTTCATCCACATTACTTGTGTGCAACATGTAGCTGCTGCTATGTATTCTGCTTCTGCTATAGATAGAGAGATAGAAATTTGCTTCTTGCTTTGCCATGCCACCAGAATTTTTCCCAAATAGAATGCACCTCCACTTGTGCTTTTCCTGTCATCCACACAGCTGTCCCAATATGCATCTGTGTATGCTGTCAATGTGAAGCTTTTTCCTTTTGCATACCATAGGCCATAATGTGAAGTTCCTTGTAGATATCTAAATATTCTCTTGATTGCAAGTAAATGATTTTGCTTTGGTGCTGCTTGATATCTTGCCACAAGTACTACTACCAACATAGTGTCTGGTCTAGAAGAAGTTAGGTATAGTAGACTTCCTATCATGGATCTATAAATTTTTTGATCTACATTTGTTGATCCATCATTAGCACATAGTTTGTATCTAGTGATCATGGGAGTTGACACAGGTTTGCAGTCTTCCATTTGAAACCTTTTCAACATTTCTCTTAAGTATTTTTCTTGTGAAATGAATATTCCTATGTTATTTTGTTGAATTTGAAGTCCTAAATAGAAGGTGAGATCTCCAATCATTGACATCTCAAACTTTGATTTCATTTCTTCAACAAATCCTTTTGCTAACTCATCTTTGTTGCTTCCAAACATGATGTCATCTACATACACTACTACAATTAAGAGTTCATTTTAATTAGCCTTTATGTACAAATTGTCATCTACTCCTCCTTTCTTGAACCCTTGTTTTTGCAAGTATTTGTCCAGCCTTGAATACCATGCACGAGGAGCTTGTTTCAGACCGTATAAGGCTTTTTTTAATCTGCACACATAGTCATGTTTATTTGTTAATGAGAATACTTCAGGTTGTTCCATGTAGACTTCTTCCTCTAAGTCTCCATTCATGAAGGCAAACTTCACATCCATTTGGTATACCCTGAGATCATGATTGCATGCAAAGGCAAAAAACATTATGATTGCTTCCATTCTGGCTACAGGGGAAAAGGTTTCATCATAGTCAAGTCCTTCAATTTGAGAATACCCCTTCCATACAAGTCTGGATTTATTTCTGATTACCTGCGCTTGTTCATTCATCTTATTCTTGAATATCCATTTTGTGCCAATGACATTTTTCCCAGTGGGTCTTGGAATTAACTCCTAGGTATTGTTCTTCTCAATTTGGTCTAGTTCTTCATTCATAACATTTACCCAATTTTTGTCTTTGCTGGCTTCTTCAAACTTCTTTGGCTCTATTTGAGATAACATGGATGAGTATACTTCTTCTGTCTATTCAGCAAGATGTCTTCTTGTCTGGACTCCCACACTCTTGTCTCCAATGATTTGATCTTCTGGATGGTTCTTTTAAGTGTATCTTGAGGGACCTTTTGAGTTTAATTCAGTATCTTCTGTCGTCTTGCTATGTTCATCATTATATTGGTTCTCAGCCACATGATCATTTGGAGGATTGGCACAGCTTGTGTTTCTTGTTCTGTTTGGTAGATCTTCGTTAAATCTTAGATCAATGCTTTCCACAATTTTGTGCAGTCTCTTGTTGTAACACCTGTAACCCTTACTCTTGGATGCATATCCTAAAAATATTCCTTCATCAGCTCCTGCATCAAACTTCCCCAGTTTTTCATCATTATTTTTTATGAAACACTTGCTTCCAAATACTCTAAAGTGCTTGATTGATGCTAGTTTACCATGCCATAATTCTTAAGGAGTCTTGTCACAATTTGGTCTTAGATGAGCTTTGTTGAGAATGTGAACAGCTGTGTGTACTACTTCTGCCCAGTAGGTTTGGGGAATGTTACTTTCTTGCATCATAGCTCTGGAAATATGTTGCATTGACCTGTTTTTCCTCTTTGCCACTCTATTCTGTTGAGGTGTACCTTCAATTGTAAATTTTTGTTTTATCCCATGCTCATTGCATAGGTCTGCAAAATCATAGTCTGTGAATTCACCTCCTCTGTCTAATATGATGCACTTTAGCTTGCATCCTGTTTGATTTTCTGCCAATGCATATCTTAAATTTCTTAAGTGCTTCAGATTTATATTTGAGAAATGACACCCACGTCAATCTGGAAAAATCATCTATTATCAGCATGAAATAAGATTCTTCGCTTGGTGCTTTAGTTCTTGAAGGTCCACACAGGTCCATGTGTACAAGCTGAAGAGGCCGAATTGTAGATAGTATCTCTTTGGTATTGAAACATATGCAGGTCTGCTTGCTCAGTTGGCAGGATTTACATATGGTATTTGAAGGCTCCTTTATTGCTGGCATATCTCTAACTGCATTCTTCTTGCTCAGACTAATGATGTGGTCAAAGTTTAGGTGTCCCAGTCTTCTATGCCATAACCATGATTCATCAAGTTTGCTTATGTGGCATTATTCATTCTCTTCTTCCACTATATAGACATTACTTTCTGTTCTAACACCTTTTATCAAGGTCTTTCTTGTGGTGCTTGATCTTAACTCACAATATTGGGCTCTAAAAAGGAGCTCACAGCCTTTGTCACACATTTGACTGATGCTTAGCAGATTGGCTTTTAGCCCATCCACAAATAGTACATCTTGAGCTTTTCCTCTTCCATTATTCAGACTGACTAAGCCTTTTCCTTTGACTTTCCCTGCTTTATCATCGTCGAATGTTACATTCCCTGATTTCTTTTCATCAAAGGTTACAAAATTGCTTCGATCTCCAGTCATATGCTTTGAACATCCACTATCCAAATACCATTGGATTTTCTGATCTTGGGCTATTAGAGCCAGGTCACACTTATTCAACTTCTTTTTCCACTGTAGGTAACTATTTGTTTGGCACCTTTTCTGAGAATATGGACCATATTCTTTGAGAGGAAATTTGGAAGACATGTGTCCAATTTGATGGCATACAAAACATTTGATTATATTTTTAAATGGATTATGTGTACGAGTGAAATCTCCATTGTTCATAAATCTCCTTGGGGTTTTAAGCATCAGTCTTTGTCCATACGTTTTACACTCCATGGCTTTATGGCCGAATCCCTTACAACAAAAACAATACCCATGGAAATGATTAGTGTACTTGGTGTAGGGTTGTCCTCTACATTTGTTTTCTTGAGGTATTATTTTCAATTTTTGCATCTTTTGCTGGTTGAAATTGATTATCTTTGTCTGATAGTATGCAACAATATGTCCTAGTTTGTGATAGGAAAAACAAGTGACATTTCTCATAGGAGGAAAGAATTTCCTTTGAGATCTTTCGAACTTGTTCAATTGATCTTCAAGAACAATTGAGCTTTTTGCAAATGCCAGATTCTTCCTCTCATTCTTTGTCTCTTGATGTTGCTGCTTGTTTTTTTTTGTTTCATCACACATCAAGTTCTTGTTGGATTCTACTTCTGTGGTTCCTTTTTGAGCTATTTCATTATCCTTTACAGCTTTTACAAAAATGATATTCTTGTTATCTTCTACCTTGGACTTACTGGTTTCTACTTCATATCCTATTCTAGCCTTTATGAGAGGAGACCTTTGATCATTTAGAATATTGTCCAATTATTTAGTGCTTGTCATTCAATGAGTGTTCATTGACAATTCCCTTTGGGTGTTTCCTAGTTTCTTTCTCAGGCATACCACTTCTTCTTCCAGTTTCTCTTGCTCCTGAGGTTTATCTTTAATTTGATTTAGCAGAATGTCTTCCACCTTCTTAGCTTCTTCAAGTTATACTTTCAATCGAATGAAGTATTCTGAATTTGGTACCTCTTTTACATATTTGAGGAGAATGTCTTTATGTTTTCTGAACTTCAGTTTAAGTCTGTCTATTTCTTCCAGGGCACTTTTTAGGTCCCCCTCAAGGTCTACCTCACTTTCTTCCTCATCTTCTAGAAGGAATCCTTAAGACTCTTCCTTGGCCATCAACACAAATTCAGAGGTTCCTTCTTCATTTGAGGATTCATCTGAGTTTTCAGATGCACTGTTATCTTGCTGAGCATAAAATGATTTTCTATTGAATCTCTTCCCTTTCTACCAGTTATTTGTTTTGGTTTTCTCTATCTCTTGAGTCTGATTCTTTGTTTTCTTATGAGGACACTTAGATGCATAGTGACCAACTCTTCCACATTTAAAGCATTTAAATGGAAGTTTACCTTTATACTTGCCTGATCCTCTAGCCAATCTTCTGACAAATTTGGCCTCTTCTTCATTAGAGCAGGAGCATGTATCTTCTTTTTCTTCTTTTCTCTTCTCTGTCTTAAAGGCTACCTCCCTCACATTTGACTTCCTCTGTGGAAGTCTCATCTCATAGGTTGTTAAGTTTCCAAGTAATTGGTTCATGGCCAATGTTTCCCAGTCAGCTGTTTCTTCTATGGCAGAAACCTTGGGGTTAAAACTAGATGGTAAAGATCTCAATATCTTTTAAACAATTACACATTATCTAATGGTTTCTCCTAGATCTTTCATGTTATCCACAATTTCTGCAACCCTTAAGAAGAAGCTAGCAACATATTCTTCTTCATTCATTTTTATATTTTCAAACTGGGCTCTATAGACTTGCAGCTTGGCAGCCTTCACCTTTTTATCTCCCTCATGGATAATTTCTAATGTATCCCATATTTCTCTGGCAGTCTTGTTGTGCATTACTTTGATAAATTTTTCCTCACACAAACCACTTAAGAGAGCATTCATGGCTTTGGAATTAGCTATAAAATCTTGTTTAGCTTCTTTCTCTGTGTCAGACTCCTTTGGGGCATATCCCAAATCCACAGCAGCCCAGAATTCTATTCCTAGAGACATTATGTACGTCCTCATTCTTATTTTCCAGAAGGCATAATTTGTGCCAGTAAAAAAAGGGGCTTTATTTGTTGAGCATCCTTTTAGACTAGCCATCTTAGGGACCAAGGATCTCTTTCCAGTTGTTAAATTGATACCGAAGGAAGTGGCTCTGATACCAATTATTGAACCCTTGGTTAAAATGAGGGGGGGGTGAATCAGTTTAATGCATTCATGGTCTTGTAAAACTTTCTTTTACACTTATTTACATCTTCAATTTTTGATCAACTTAATATACAATGGAACAACAATATTAATAAGTGAGCAACAGGTATTAAGCAGATTAAATATAGAATATTAACACATAATCATCATGCACATAGACAACAGATATAAGTGGAAACCCATAAGGGAGAAAACCACATCTTATTATTGTTGTGATGCAAAGGCAAGCTCCAACTCCCTCTCACCACTGATTTTCTGTAGGCTCCAACCTACAGGAGGTTACTACCTCAATTTTGCAAGCTACAACTTGCAAGGAAGCTCCAACTCCCATCTACTTTCTGCAGGCTACAACCTACAGGAGGCTCCTACCTCAGCCAACTACAACTGGACATCTATCAAGTTATAACTTGATATGGAAGCACAAACTTCCTCACTATATAATAAGATCATATGCTGATTTACCTGGATATCAGCTCTGTTTTTCTCCTTGTTTACTGTTGTCCTTCCAACCTTCAAATTTTCTTTATATCATCTCTGGATATTCACAACTCCTCTCTCTGCTCCTTATTCTTCTTACATTCTCTCACCTCTCTCTATTCTCTCTCATTTATGCATATGCTGGTAACATTATTTATAGAGATCACCTCATAACTCTGTGATTTCCACAGGAAATTCAAAATGAACAAGTATGACTCTTTGCCTTCCCCCTTCTCGTTTTCTTGTCTAGCCCATTCAGAATAATACAACAATATGTATACATTTTAGTATTATAGAGGAGTTTTTCTTTGCCTACGGAGACTTGCCTTTGCATCACATATAATAAAAATAATTAAATCATTTACATTTACAGATACAATAATATATTTCACCCAACCCTTTCATCTCTTTGCTCGTTGTGCATTTTTCTTTTCTACTGCCGTCAGAGTCATTTTGGTTTCTATTATTACATTCAACATAGTTCTGCATAACTGTCATTCTGGCCTAACTCGACCCAGCTGTTGTGTTTCCAGTAGTCCTACTATATTTTCCTTTTTCCCGACTCCGCCTCTTTTTCTTGTGCCCACAGCGTTCAACCTTCACCGCTCTTCTAAACACTCGATTTTTCCCTTTTCTCCATGTCGGGTCCTTACCCGAGCCTTTCTACTCGCGTTCATACTTTCCTTTTTGTTTTACGTTATAATCCTCTTGTTGCTCTCTGAAACGATTTACAAAGGAAGATCACATATTTCCGGACTTGAAAAGACCTTTAGTTTTTGGCTTTGATCTTCATTGCATCCACTCTCTTTATCGCACTTCAGTGATTCAGATATTCCATGTGCCTTCATCCATTTGATCTCCAGATATGCAATATGCGAAGGGTCCCACCAGGCTGTATCTCGGCATTTCGGCTATTTCAATCATTTTTTGCTATATGGCTCCTTTGCACTCCAATGCGATTTACAAAGGGAAAATCCATACTCCCAAACTTTAAATATTCTAAATAATAGCTCTGAGTTGCATCGCATCCAGCCCCTTTATCGCACTTCAGCGTTTATGAGTGCTATCTCTTCTGAGCTTTTCGATTTACGATATGCGATGAACTTCGCATCGCCACTTCGCATCGCATCACAAATTTGCATCGCATCACGTCTTCCCCCTCTAATCTTGCGATTTGCGATATACGGGGCATGTCCACGTCATCTCCACGTCATCGTGCCACGTCACCTTACCACGTTATTGCCACGTCACTGCCACGTCATCTTGATTTATTTTCGATTTGTGGGGTCAGGTCCACGTCAGTTGCCATGTCACTTTCCACGTCATCACCATGTCATCATATCGCACTTTGCATTTTCTGTGACCACTGTGTTTGTGCGATTTTTCTCCTGCCCTGATTTTGTTAGCTCCTTGTAATTAGCTAGATTGATTGAGATACAAAGGTACAGGGTAACATCAAACCAAGCTTTGGAATCATATGACCTAGCCTTCCTAGATTCAGAGAGGGATCTCTCTAGTAGGTGCAAAGATGTGAACTTGTTTGCTGATTAGGGTTGATTTTAGGCTAGATGTTAAGTGCTGGGTATTTTGATTGTTTTTGGTTGGGTATGATGCTAAGATGGATTTAGATAGAAAAAAAGGAATATTTTTAAGTCATTGGGCAATGAAGTCAAACAAGGTCATGAATGAGTTCATCAATGGTGTCAAGAGCATTTTTAGGGAAATTTAACTTGGTTGGTGGATCTTTAAGGTTGTGAAGGATCATGATATGGACATTAAACTTGGGAACACCAAGATAATAAAGGGCAGAAATAGAATCCTTTATATACTTGTAAATTGAGGGAGTTAGAAGATTTATAAGCATAGCAAGAGAGTGAAAGGCTTAAGCAAAACCTAATTCATTTGATTTTAGACTGAAAGCATATAATCAACCAAGACAACATTAAGATAAAACATAGAAAGGAAAAAACTTATTTAATCTTTCATGGGTTTTGTTATCACTATAAAATTTTTCTGAAACTTGATTAGTTACACTTGTTCCTAAGTCATAATGCTAAGATAGGGTTAGAGTCATTTTTATATTTTTTAAGGTCTAGATCATGAGTTAAAGGTCTCATTCCATCACCAAATAATGTTCATCAACCTTGTTTCATTATTCAAAGATCTTATGCCATGTTTTGAAATCCATATTTAAAGTTTTTTTCGAAGATTTGATGAATAAGCCACGAAACCATGTTTTCGTAGCGTGCTCAGTGTAAAAAATTGATTCTACGCTAAGAAAATGCTAGTGATTTCGTAGCACAAAAAACTGAATTTGCAAATCATGCGCTACGAAATTGAGGATTCCCAGTTTTGTGTCTGAGCTGTCATGTCTGTCAAATATAGTTAAATTTTTCATCATTAGGTGTCATTCACGAGTTCTCATTCATGCATGAAACCATTTATTATAATTATTAGGGGTCATTTGTCATTGATTAGTGGCCAGATTGTCATTGGTACTTTCAAATTTGAAAACAGTTGGCCGTTTTCAAATTCATTTGTCTCATGCAAGACAAATAGTGCATGCATGCTTATGTTTTGGAGAAGCAATTAGTGATGAAGGACCAAAGTTCACTGAAACTATATTTCAAGCAAGGCAGAACTGAACTCATTTATCAACCAAGGTTGCTAATTCAACAATATTTTTAAAATTTTCTATCAAGTGAATTTGAAATTCATTGCTGGTGGAAGTAGGATTGTTATTCAAGCGAGGCAGAATTCTTATCAAGCGAAGCTGAACTCATTTATCAAGTGAGCCGGTTCATTCAACAGTCTAATTGCTAATTTGCTGAAGACACAGAGTTTTTAGAGAGATTCTCAGAGATTTCTGAAGATACAAGGTTTTCAAGAAGATAATGGCTGAAGAAAGAAGGAGTCATAGGTCTGGTCATTGCCTAAGAATAGAACCTGAAGGTGTAGAAGCCCTTACAAAAGATAAGTCTGTTGAAGAAGCCTTTAAGAAAGTAGGTTGTTGGAGGTTTTGTGAAAAACTTCAAGGAGGGCACACTCAAGTCACCAAAGAATTTGCCACAAACTTCACAGGTTAAAACTCAAGGATTTGATTCCTAAATTTACCAATTCCCCTGAAGTTATATGAGTAGTTACATAAATTCCGAGAGGAGAAGATAGGTGGTTTAAAAATTTCAAGTTTGACATGGTACCCTGCAAAATCTTTCTAAAACCATAGTTTTGAGAGGCTGACTTAAATAAGGCTGTGCCAAGAAAATATTTCAAAGATACATTTGCCAATTTTCTCTACAATATTCAGAGGTACTTCACCTGCGAAGGGAGATACCACAAGGTGTATACCTATCATTTTAAACTTTTGCTTCATTTTACAGGGATAATATCTCTAGATTTACCTTTTTATATTTTCAGAAGTTTGGCTAAGATGTATGATAAGGCAAAAATGAAAGTTGATTCATGTGAAACCTCATTATTTCACTGTGGCTGAGTTAAGTTAATAGTCTTACATGAGCTGCAGAAAGCAAACAGAGATTGGGCTGAATTCCTTTTTTTGAGTAGAATTGGGATTGAAGGAACAGGTGTTAGTCCTCAATCTAAAGAGAAAACTCCATCAAAGATTACTGCCCCTGTAGAAACAAAGTCAAGAAGATTTGTTAAGCTCAAGCCTCAAAAACAAGTTAAAGAACCAATGCTAGGAACAACATTGAAAATCCAATATACTTCTAAATCCACATAGAAGAAGAAAACTCTAGTTAAGGAGACAATTCTAGAGTAGTCAACTAGTAAAACAAATCAAATGAGGTTGACTAGGAGTCAAAGGTTAAAGGAAAAAGGTAAGGCTGTAGTTACAGAGGGGTCAAAGGGTAATTTGAATGATATACTTCAAGCTATTGACATTACAAAGTCTCCCCTAGTGCAAGAAGACTTCATCAAACTGGATACAGGTGGCAATAAATCAAAGAAATTGAAGACATCCAAAAGGTTAGATTTTAAGGATGATGTGGAAAAGTTTATCTTTAAACCCAGAAAACGCTCAACTAGACACTCCAAGAAGTTGAAGCAGTCAGACATAGAGAAAGATCAAACATGAGGTGAAAGTGCTAATGTTTTTGAAGAAACCACAAATATATCTTTTTCAATGCCTGAAGAAGACAGAAACAAGGTTTTCAATATTCATAAGGAAAAGAAAAGCTATGAAGATGTCAAAGAAAAACTCAGATTGGAAAATAATGAGATTGATAAGTTGAAGAAAAAGGTGAGAGTGCATGTAGAAGAAAGGGAAAACTTTGAAAGGATGAAAGGACTGTGGGAGTTGGAGAAAAATCCAAACCCTGAATTAATTGATAGTCAAGATCAATTCTTCATATGGACCCTACCTGCAATCAAAGAAGCAAAATTCATTAGGATGGTCAATACCAAGCTAAGGGAAAACAATAGAAAGCTTAAGAGGAGAGAAGAAGACTTGGAAATACAACTAGTCCAATTTTAAGATCAGTCACAGCTAAAATAAGTGCAAACAGTAAGTGTCTTCCTTTAACAAATTTTTGAGGTTATATGAATATATCTCATTTTTGGAGCTGTTTAAATATGATGTTATCGGTTATGAAGGTTGATATACACCTAAAAATATAGTATTAAAGGGGTTGAAAACCAATTTTTTGGAAAGAAGCTGTGAAAAGTGAAGACTCAGCAGTTTCATAGCGTGCTACGAAACTGCTGAAGGTGACACATAGCAGTTTCGTAGCATGCTATGAAACAGCTGTAGAATTCAGTTTGAAAGAATTTTTCAAATTTTCAAAGGTGACAAGGGTTTTGTGTTAGGATTTGATGCTGGTGGGAGGTATATGGAGAATACAAATAAAGATCTAGATGGTTGGCACATATCAAATGGGGGTTTGAAGTATGATTTAAAAAGGAAAGGTATGTGCTACGAAAACAACAGACTCAACAGTTTCGTAGCGTAGTAGTATTGACAGTTGTTGCACCATTTTGGAGGTTGATATTTGCATAGCTGGAAGGTTGAATTCAAGTGAAAGTCATAAGACATTTTCCACATGTTTTAAGAACTAGTTCTTTAGCAATTGATTCAAATGAGCAGAAATGAAGCATTCAACTATTTTACAGGAAACATGCTCCTATTTTGCAAGAATGGATAAGAAGCAGGTTGATGGGGTCTAACAAAAAGAAGATGAACAATGTCATGGTCGAAGTCTAGGTGTCAAGCATAGTTTTTAATGACTAGATAAGGTTGTTAAGATATAATAAATAATGTTTTAGTCCTAGTTGTATTAGGGCTATAAGACAGACAATTTAATTGTCAGCTTGTAAATAAATTTTGTTGAAAAGTTGATAGGTGTCAAATTCGAATTTCTTCTCAAATGTTTAGAAGGAATCCAAGGATGTAATAACCACTCTATAAGAGGGAAGAAATCGAATTATAGAGGGTTGGAATTTTCATTGAACAAGGATACTTTTTTGTGATATTAGAGAATTGTTTTTTTATCCTAATACAGAGAATTTTGTTTCATTACTCAGGATTCAGAAGGGGTTATGGATGTTTGATTGTATCATTATGTTTTTCTTTAATTTACTTGCAGTGTCATGAATGTATATTACTTAGAATTCATTGAAGGTTCTCTAACTTCCTATATATGTTCACGAACTGTGTTTATCCTCTGTCCTGCTGTTCTATTGATGCATTTAAACCCTGAAATGCCCTGATTTCCATATGAAACTGATCTTTAGTTTTTGTGAAAGCACATTTGACTCCATTTACCCAATAGACGTTTGTTGATTAGTAGTACAACCAGTTATTCACTTTATTCAGTATATTCACAGAGTTATCCATCTAATCTTTATTTGTAAATCATTAACCTATTGAGAGAGCCCTCTCAGGTTGAGGAGGCTAAGTCTCAACTAAAATTTTGGTTTGAAATAGTTACTCAGGGTCTCCTTGACTAGCAGCCTATCAGGGCCTGATTTTGAGATAACATATTTTATCATCAAGAGCAAGAAAAACATTTAAGTTGCACAAGTAACTATAACCATAGAAGAAGAGAAAAACCCTAGCATCCACAGTGACAACTATGAAAGTTCCTTGAGACAATTTTAGATCAGTAAAGGCAAAGAGCATGATTAAGATATACTTCTTTGAAAAACTATAGGCAAAGCTGCTTCAAAAGATGATTTCAAGAAAAGAGTACTTCAGAGGTAACAATATGCAGGGCTAGCCATAAATCATAATTGATACTAACTGATATAAATCATTCAAGAAAATAGACAAGCCAAAAGCTTATTAGAGAGCAAGAGATGAATTCTCTAACATATCTTAAGCAGAAGAAAACATTTAGGCAGTGAAAGAAACAAACAGATCTAAGGTGCCATCAAAAAGCATATCTTAGTCTAAATTTTTTTTCCTACTGCAGCATAGATGGATGGAAAACATATGAGAAAAATAGAAAACATTAACAGAGAAAAATTCACCATAAACCAGGCTTATGGATCCTGCAAACAATCCTTCTCCATCAATAAGTGAATCAGATCATGCATAAGCTCCAAGACATCAATTTATCATCAAAGGCTTCAAGGGACTATGTATTGCTTCAGCATAAGTCATCAACATCCCAAAAAATATACAAGAGCTTCATGATCTATTTATGGAGCAAATGAGGAGGTGGAAACCCTAAGAGGCTTCCAAAAACCATAATTCAGCCATAAATGTCATAAATGTGCTTAATGACCATGCAAGGCCCAAGACACATAAGAGATAAGAAAATAGATGAAACACACCAAAACATAACCCCCCAATAAAATCAGGAGCTTTTTGTTCAGGAAAATATTAAAAAACCAATTTGCCATTAATTAGTGTCTTTTGTTGAATTTTTGGCAAAAAGCCGTCTCTATGCGTAGCTCCACATGAACAAAAATTGGGGTCTTTTGCAGCTCAGTTTTGGACCCCTTCCCAGCATCGGATTTGGGCTTGTGATGGCTCGTTGGAAAGCTTGCAGAGTCTAAATTCCAGAAATACTTGAGTTGTTCTGAATGGATTCGATTTAACTGCTCAAAAATCCAATCTCCCATGACTGCTTAACGCACAGTGCCAGGCTTGAAAAGGAGGCAGAAAGGTCATTTTTGAGGTGTTTTTTGACCTTTTGAGGAGGAAAAAATGCTCCAAATGATCTAAAATTTTTTGGGAAGACTTCTGGAGACATGAAAAACCAAAAAATGTAAACTTTAGTAGCTGAGGATGCCCCAAAAAAGAGTGTAGCGCCTAGGGTGCTGCGCTCCCAGGGGCCAAAATTTGGAAAAAACAAAAATTTTCCAGATTTTCTTCAAAATTGGTGGGTAGACCCCTCAAGGGGTTTTAGAAACCTGATGAGAAGAATCAACCAATATCCTGAGGCTGTCATGAAATTTGGGCCTTTTTAGCTCTTCTAGCTCTAGGAGGGCTTGCCTCAATTTAGCATTGGAAATCATGCTCTTCCTTGCATAGTGTTTGACGATTTTCTTCTGCAAGGCAAGGCCCCTCTTCACCTCTTTGAAATTTTTGTGCTCCAATTTATAATATTAGATGACCCTTTGTGCCCTTTCAAAATCCTTTTTCCATTCTTGAAGTTGGGCATCTTTTTCTAGGAGGAGCAATTTTGTATTTATCCCTTGGTCCTCATTATCACTATCTAAATCAACAAAGATAGGGCCTTGAGAAACATTTTTGATCCTTTTGCTTCTCCTGACTGGTGCCTTTTCCTCAACACTCTTAATTTTTTCTTTTCCTTTGTCTGAAGCTTTGGTATTTTGTGAGGAGGTGGCCCTTTTCCTTTTAGAGGCAGCAAACACACTCCTTTTCCCTCTATGACAAGTGCATGATAGAGGGGAAATCATGGGAGTCTCAAAGGCAATGTTGTCATAATTTTGTCCTTCACTCTGCTCTGATTTTTCTATGTCTTCTATGGACTGATTTTTGTCAAGACAGTCATGACAGCTATCATGACTGTCATGACTCTTTCTTGGACTGTCTTGGGCACTTAGATAGTTTCCTTCCTCATCTGGCTGTTCTCATTATTCACTATTTTCATATTTGTGGCTGCCATCACTGGTTTCATCTTTGTTTTCTTCTTCATCATCTTGTTTCATCATGTTCTTCATTTTCATCCTCTTCTTCTTCTTTATTTTCCTCTTCTTCTTCACCTTCATCCTCTTCTTCTTCTTTATCAAGTTCTTCTTCACTGCCCTCTCCTTGTTCATCATTATCTATCTCATCTTCTTCCTCACTGTTGCCTCCTATTTGCCCTTCACTAGGGCTACTATCAGCCCCTTCACTTGGTAATTTAGGGGAGGAGGTAATAGGTGAAATTATTTGTGGAGAAGGCACATGGGGAGATGATGGTTGTGTGGAGGTAGATGGTTCTGAAGTGGAAGGAAAGCTCTGCTGGATGAAGGCCCAGGGGTCTGCAAACACATCATGTGAGATGAAGGTATCCCAAGATATACATTGTTTCTCTAGTTGGTATAGGACAATCATCTTGATTAGGGAGTGATTAAATAGGCTAGGCATTTGGTGGTCATAGCTTTTCCTCTTGACAGAAAAGGCCATTTTATCAATACTTTGGAAAAGGTAATAAGGCAAGTTCATCATCTTGACTTTGGTAAAATGCATCAACAATCTGATATGATATGAATAGAGCTAGGAGTACCTTCCTTCACATGTAAAAAAACTGATAATCTACCTCATTAATGCTTCATACCTCTCTAGCAAATAAGAAAAAGGAAAAATAGCCTTGCAGTTTTGCTGATAGGTTGGTTTCAAATAAGGCCCATAATAACCCAAATCCAATTTCTTTTGTTTGAACCAAAGCTCACCAATGTCTGGTATACCGGTTTCCTTGGAAATGATTTCAAATGAAAGCTCAAATTGGACCCCTACTAGATTAACTTGGTGGTTTTTTAGGCTACAAGAAAACAACCTGGTTAAGTCTGGATGGTATTCAACTTGCTTGACCTTCTCATAAAATTGGTAGCACCCTACATCCTGGAAGTATGAAAGTATCATAGGAGAGGAAGTAATTGGAGTGGTGTCTAGGGGCTCAAACCTTTTAGTTTTTCCTCCATGCTGTTTTGGCTTGGTGGGATTATGAATCTCATCACCACTAGTGTGACTATCTATCTCTACATGATGGCTGGTCCAAACAGCAGAAGGAACCTTGAGTTTTTCTTTAGGGTATTTGGAGTAAAATAAGTGGTATAGGTCAAAATTTTGCAAAGAGTAAAGCTAAGGTGAAAACAAATTTCAAAGCTTGCACTTGGTGGTAGAGGTCAGGCTTATAGTCACTCAGTCCTCTTTCTGCATAAAAAACCAATTATTCTTATAAACCCTAGTTCAAAGACATGACAATTTATTTTTTCATAGTCTAGGGTTTTGGTCAATTCTAACCATGGATGACCTCTCTGATAAATAATACTTGGGAGAAGGAAAAAAAGGTTAACCAACCTTGTATTAACTTGGAGAAGCTTTGTAGAGGCCAAAAAACTTGATTTTGAACGTCTTTGGAAATTTTTTTGAAGTGTTGCCAGGGGCGCAGCACCAGTGCGTAGTGCCTGTGCACAGTGCCGAGTCGGTTAGGCTGTCGGGGTGTAGCGCCGGGCATAAACATGCAGTCTCCCGAGCGTCGGTGATCATTTTTGAGCCTGCACATAGTGCCAACCTGCGAGCACGTAGCGCAGTGTAGTCTTACACTGCCTGCCTCGCCTCTGTGCATAGTGCCGGAGGCTAGGGGTGTAGCGTCGTGCTTAGCATGTAGTGCCTGCTAAAGTTTCACAGTTTTCCCAGAAACCAAAATAATTTCTTCTCAACAGCTTCTTCTCCTCGGAAATGGGCAAATGATGCATGGGGAAGGTTCAATTGGTTTTTATAATTGATTTGAAAATTAAATTAAAGAGACCAAACCAACTTTTGTAAAGTTGGGGTCTCCTATATTTCAGTGTGCATTTTGACTAATGTTTGCTGTGAACACACTTTAACATTTTTCGGAAAACATGTTTATTTCTGCCTTTGCCAATCTTTTTGAAGAAAAATATTTTTGGCATGGAGGCCCTTTATTGGGAGCCTATCGTTGAGATGCAGAAATTGAGGTCATATTTTTTCCTTTTTAGGCCTGTCTTTACAATAACTTATAACCCAAATTTTTACTTCAAAAACTTTTTTTTCTACCCTTTGGAAAAATGGTCTTCTTTAACCTGATACCCTTTATCTTTCTTCTCTTAGTGCAGGTGAACTAGTGCTATTTTGGAAAAAACGTTAAGGAGGAGGCTTCTGTCCTTGAAATATTTGAGATGGTTCTTTGCTTGTCACCAATGTTTTGTTAATCCACCAAAAAAAACCCTGATACTCTTTTACCTATAGGCCTATTGTTTTTTGTTTTGTTTGTGTCTGCCTCCTAGTGATAATTACATCCTATTACCTTGCCTCCTCTTGTTGCTGGTGGTCAGCTTGGCTACTCTTTAAAAATGTGAACAAGGGCAGCTGTCCCTTGCAGTGTTTGTGCTCTAAGCCAAGGAGGCTTTCCTTGAATGACCTTGGGTCAGAATGCTTGATTTTATTCCCCTTTGAATGCAACCTCTTTATGCAGGAAGGCACAACTTGTTGGACACCAAATCCATCCTATGACTCAGTGAAACCTTTTATGACCTAATGGGGACCTTTGGACTTGGATTTTGGATAGGGATTTTAGACTTAGGGATCACCAAGTATAAGATAGGACCTGTGATAAGCTTAGTGTGTTTTGAAGACCTAGGATCTAGCATAATTGATTATCTAGAGGGTCTGTAGAGAAAATTAGTGTCTGAGAATATTATGGAAGAGTAAGAAATATTATTTGATTGGTAGGTTTGAATAGTAGTAGGGAATCTTGTAGATAAGCAAAACAGAGGATTTGGGCCAAAAGGAAAGACATGGTGAAAAATGGGTGACAGTTGAGGCTAAAATAAATGTCTTGAAACCAGGATGGGTCTTCCAGGAGTGGTGGGCTAGTGATGACTAGATAGGAAGATGAAAATAGGAAAAAAATTATCCCAAGGATAATGAAGGCCATGAGATTTCTAGAACTCACAATGTTCATGAACTTTGTTTCTAGAAATCTAGAACTGATACTTAGTCATCTTTAGATAGTGAAAATTATAGATGACTAACAGATTGCGATATGCAATCGCATCGCATTGCATCCATCACATTACATTCATCCATTGCATCGCAAATTATATAACTTATGAATTCTTATCACATAATCATCGTCGATTGGGAAATGCGATAACATCGCATCGCATCCATCGCATCACATCTATCCATCGCATGGAAAATTCTATAAGTTACAAATTCTTATCACATAAGCATCACCGATTGCGATATGTAATGAACTTCGCATGGCCACATCGCATTGCAACTTTGCATCCATCCAATGGCTATGGAATTCGCTTGCGATGTCTGATATGCGATCTGTTTCCACCCCTTTTATCTCTCTGTTCTTTATATACTTTGGTTGAAACACAAGATATCAACATTACAATATATATCCGGGCCACAGATTTCCTGACGGTTAATCTCACTTTTAAAAAAAAATATGGTTATAAACCATGATAAACCCAATGGTAATAAATTCATATGTGGAAGATTTTATATCAATTTTTAAACAAACCATAATAAAAACCTGTTCATTTATCTTTCAACTATACCAAATCGAATTTGGATAAATATTCCAAAGTACCAACATGTATTAACATTGGCCCACATATGTCAACTATCACACCTTCGTTTAATCGTATTTATGAGTTTAATTTGGTTAAAATCCAAAGCACCAAAATAATATTATATTCGGGTCCCACAACATATACAACTTACATATTCATTTGTGCAGTCCAATCTCCATCGTCCATTTAATTGCTCCAGATCCGATGAAAATCGCTCGATATCATGCTCCAAATAGAACGATGGGTAAAAATTTAGAACTTACATGAAATTAGTGGTTTTTAATTGCCACGCATCGGCCCACAACCACTATCACGTTCACTCCAGCGATTACCTCTTACCATCTTTGAGCTATGCGAAAACCACTGGTTGGTTTTCAAAACCATCCACTGTTCTCCTTTACTCGATCATTCTGTTTTCACTTAACTCAGGTTTCTAAACAGAACTATGGTTCCAACTTGAAATAATTCCACCACGGTTACGCCATACATCTTCTATTATAATGATATCAACCAGTCTTCAAACCCTCTCTGGCATTCATTCAAAACATGGCTTTAACCTCTATTATTCATTGTCTGTGGTTCTATAATCGTTTATAAATACAATAAAGCCTCCAAATGTGACTTCAAACTCTGGATCTCCTTCACTGTGTATACACAACAAAATATGTAATATCTCCTTGAAATGCTTTATACGAAGTCAGGCCAATTGCGAAATACATCCAAGTAGATTTTATACCTCAATTTAGAAGTCTAAGTAATTTCTTTAATGGCATTGATCCATTGTACGTTCGATGCTAATTTCTCAACATTTACAAGTCACAAAGAATCAATAAATGAATAATTGACCTTTTAATAATACACAGTCTCATACCTTCAATAATCCCATCTGCTCCCTTGTCTTGGTGTTGCTCCTTTGTGCTCCTTTGCCATCAATGACAATATTTCAAACAGTGGAGTTTGTGAATAGCTTGCCTTGATTGATGATGGATAAGGCTACTTGCAGGATCCTTGAGCTTGGTTAATCGTGATGTGCTTCTATTTAGTTATTGTTTTCTCATGTATCATTGTGTTTCATCCTTCTAAATTTCAGTATGACAAAGGTTTTGTGACTAAGAAATTTTTTGAAAAGCACCTTAGCTCTGTTTGTTCTTCACTGCCTTCTGGGTCTTTTTAGAGAATTCTTAATTTCTCTCTAGACCCCCAAGATTGTTTATTTCATGAATGGTTTAATATAGTAGGTATCAAAGATGATTTATGGTTAGTCCTGCTTGTTTGATGTATCTAAACACTGTTCTTGAGGTCTCTTTCCAAAGTACCATTGATTAGGTTTTCCAAAGAGGCTATGTTTCGATCATACCCTTTGTCCATGCTTGAATAATTGTTTTGGAGATATTCATAGCTATGATCAATGATGTTTAGGCATTCCCTTGTCTTTGATTAAAGTTATATGTGTATCTTGAATTTTTTCTAACCTTGAAGGTTAAATCACTAGAAGTTAAATGAGTTTCTCGCCTTCTATATTTAATTGGATTGTATGTCTAAAATGCTTATTTGCTTAAGTTGAATCAAAGAGTTATTGGTGTGCCCTGTCTATTAATTAATTCTTCATGCTAAATAGTGTTGAGGTATTTCCTTTTTTTAAGTACATGATAAAGTATTCTTAATTTCCCTTTGTCCTACTTTGTTCACAAACTTGATGATCTTTCATTTCACAAAAACCTTGAGAATCCATCTGACCAATGCTAGATTTGCCCTGTGATCCACCCTGATTTACTATTGAAACTTTCTATGACTTTTATTGAATCCATAGTCCAATGACTTGAATATTTAATCATTCTATCTATTCTACTTGATCATCTTACCCAACAAAAAAAAACAAACAAACCCTACACTTAACAACTAGCCTAAAATCAAAAACCCTAAAAGCAAACAAGTTCACATCCTTTGAACAAATTAGAGAGATCCATCTTTGAGTCCAGGAAGGCGAGGTCCTAGGACTCCAAAGACTGGTCAGATGTTACCTAGTGCATTTGATCTCACCAATCTAACAAATCACAGGAACCTAACATACGTTTTCAGACTCGGTAAAAACATAAAAAATTCACCCCCTGGAATCATCTTTCAACTCTTTTCTGACTCTTGAAAAATATAAAATATGGTTGAGAATCTTGTCATTTTGAACTCAGTAAAAGGCTACGAAACGATATCTACCTAGTATACATTTACCCCTTTTTGGGCTGGGATAGATTATTTACGAAAAAAGAATACCTTATCCTATCGCGACTAAGAGGTTCTCTCAGATATAATTTTCTACCTTTTCAGATATGTGAGACTACCTACAAAAAGGGACCTGTTGGAGTTTTATTTTCCACTTCTTTTCAAACTCTCTAAACATGAAGAGATGTCGATTTCTTCCTTTGTCAGACTCGTTAAACTTACATGATATCGAAAATCATCACCATGAAGTAATTGAGTTCCTCCTTCCTAGGGCTTGTAAAATGTACTAGGATGGATTTTTCCAAAGGAAAAACCTATATGACATGCATATTCTATCCCCTTCAATATTGTTCTTAGAAATAATTGAGGTAATCGCCAGCAATGGTGGGGGAAAATGGAACCAGTTCTCAGTATTTTCGATAGTATTTAGCTCTTGAACATGACACTCATCTACATTCATGTCGGGTTGGGGACATCCCATTTTGTCATTTTTTGACTCCATGGGTTTGGGTAATATATTTTGACCTTTCATATATTCTTTGCCACATCATCATGACCTCATATCCCTTGATATAAAATACTGCCATGTTCCAGAGTCGTGTCGCCAATATGTTCAAGAGAAGTTTCCTTCTGCAGTTTTCAACCTATGATCCTCTTTTTGTTCCTGATTCACTATCATCTTGTTCCTCTGTCTCGTGTCGATGATGTAGGAAAAATTATGGCCCTCCTTCGACCAAGAAAATTCATTTCAACTTTAGCTCATTATCCAGGAAGCTGACTTAGAGACTCCCTTCCGGTACCTTGGAGATTGCATACCTCAATGGAAATTTATTTGCATTTGATGACAGGTCCTCATCATTGGTCTTTGATCAAGTGATTCTGTGGGTGTTCAATGCCAGCTCACTATTCACATTCTGCGGATTATACTAGTTTTACCTTGAGAGCCATTTTAATTATTGATGGTTTCTCTCATGCCTATTAACAACTTTCATCATTGGCTAGTAATCAGGTGACTTTCTTGCTTGTTCGACTTCAGCTCACTTATTCACATGCTTGAATTTGTTCTTGTTCGGGTCGATATGGAGCACTAGACCCTGGGATTTTTTTGATAAAATCTAGGATGTGAGACAATTTGGTTTATCATGACTATATGCATGATTCTTCTGATTGGATGGCTGTGACCATACCTGAGTATATTTATTGATCCTTCTTGCTAGATGGTTGCGCCCATACCTCGGATCTTGTTTCTATATGTACTCTATTATGGATGGCTGCGCCTGTGCCACGTATTCATGTATCAAAGATATACATTTTACTTGTACTTGCAGGTCTTCCGATGGCGGTGTTTGGTTTTAGCACGTTCTCGTAAATAATTTCCCTCCTCCATCTCTCTTGGACTTCATGCTTTAGGGGGAATCTATTACACAGTATTTTTTCACCATCCCTGTAATCCCCATCTGAAAAATTGTACGGCCATTTTAGTGACTTAATTGTCATACCTTGAAAAAAGTGTCATTGCATCCCCTGGAATGTGAATAACATTTCCTCTGTTGATCATTCTTGAAGCAGGCTCTCAAAAACACATGAATTTGGTTCGGCATTGGTAGGAAGTTATGGCCTCACGCCGATAGGGAAATTAACACTAGACCCCACGCCCATTAGCACTTTGTCTCAGTGGACTGCCATCACTGAGCTATTTTTGGAAAGTTTTTAAAAATAGGAATGAAGTTTCCATGTCCAACCACTTCTTGAGCAGAGTCATCATGGTTTGTTCGACTGAATAACATCGAAGTCCTTCCTTTGGCTTCTTGTTTCCTATAATTTAGCAAGTCCCAAAAGGATAAGGCCTCCCTTCCACCTTATGAGGGATCCAAAACCACCTCCTCCTCTCCTATAAATACCTCCTTCTCACATAGTTTCAGCTAGCTGAATAGTCCTTACTATAGCTAGCGTGAAGAACAAGGTAGAGAGGAATCCATTGTCGAGAGAGAGTTTAAGCCTATCGCCTCACTAAGGAAGCTTCAACGTCAAGGCGTCAAGGTTGTAAACTCCTTTTCTACACTTAATAATACATGATCGGTTTTTTGGTTCCCGTTTTGCATTTGATATGTTTAATCCTATGAAATATGTTTGATTCTCCTTGACCATTCAAATAGTTATGAATGCAAGTATGTTTTTGTATGTTGTCATCATTCTCTAATCCTTGTGTAGGTACACGGATATTACTACTGAAGGGCTGTGATGTGTGAAGACGAAGATAAGGAGATTTCTGCTACAAGCTACGACAAGAGCATTGGACCAAGGTAGGACATCTATCCCAACTCATTTTCATTCATAAGATAGGAGTCTGAAGAATTAGCATGTTCCCTTGTTGCTAGACCCACTCTAGTGCTAGAGGGATTTCCTCTGTCCACAGAGGGGATTTACCTACACAAGAAGTTTACGACTCCATTGGGGATCAGTGTGTTTGTCATATCTCTTTGTTTGTCTAGCATTTTTCTTGTTTGTTAAACTTTGGTCGTTTCATAGTTTCCTGCACAACACCCATGGACTCCTATATATAGAAAGGAGGATTTTTCATTAGTATCATCAAAGAATTTTTCATTTATGTAATGTAAAGGAGGTTCCCCTCTCTAAGTGGCTTATTTAAAGGCGTTGATCTCTCTTTTCTTCTGTAACATTTGGCATCAGAGCTTTGGATTCTAGGGTTTCGTTGCTCCAAACAGGTCATCGTGGAATTTTGAATATAATTTGTTTTCTATGAAGGTTCATAAGCTGAAATTTTTACCACGCAAATATGAAATCCTGAGGTACTTCATTAAAAAAATTTAGAGCTTGGTTCATAATATTTTCAGAGATATGATCTATGGAATTTAGGGTTTGTTCAGGCTCTCGAATTTTATCTCAAAGAGGTGACCATGGGAAAATCCTAATAACTCTCTCTCCAAGCATAATATTGGAATTTTGTAAGAAGTGGCTAAAATTACATGGACTTTGGTTTCCCGTGTATCGATTTCAGAGCTGAGGGAGGAAACAGTGACACGTGACAAGCCATACACGTTTGATCTACTGAACTAATCCATAATTAGGCCATTGTGGGATATTTGGCATAAATTTTTCTTGAAGAATCCAAATCAGGTTAGACCTATTGCATTAGAAATAAAATTCATATGGCTACTATAGGACCGAATTTCAGATATTGAAGATCTGAAATCACAGAGATAATTCAGGTTTAATATGAACTTCCTAAAAAGAAAGAAAAATGTGTGTATTTGTTTTCTAAAATTGCATAGAGTTTGTTTGAAAAAGCATTTTGAAGTGATTCCAAGGGCATATTGAAGCATTTTTATCAGTATTGGGTTCTATAATGCCTCCCAAAAATAATGCCACACCCATTAAGCCATTAGAAAGCTCTACTATGACACATGAAGAGGGAGAATTGTAGTATGAGATATCAAAATTACGGTACCAAGTGCAACAAATTTCAATCTTACAAAGAGCAATCAAAGATGACATAGATGGTTTAAAATACAAAATGGAGGCTAAGTTGGATGGTTTGTGCTAGCCCCCTATGAAATTCTTGACAAGAAAGCTGGGGGCTATATCATTTTGGAGACCTTCAAGGAATGCATCTCCCCTGAAGACACATCATCCTTGAGGTCTCTCTGTGCTTCACCTTATACAAGTCCCCTCTGCTGGTTCCTTTCCCTAAGGCCTGTATTTACCCCTTGTACCCCTGCAAAATGTCCCTTTTTCCCTTTTTCCTCCTTCTGTCGAAGTGTTGTTGTTCCCTTCTATTCCCCCCTATCAAACCTATAAAACCCTCCAAAATCCCTTTTGATTCTTACCCTTACCCTTGTATCACCAAAATCCCCCTCAGTCCTTCTATCATTACCCATTATAGCCTTTAATTTCATTAAAATGGGTTAAAAACCCACTTACGACCTTGTAATAGGCCTCAACCCCTTCTCCGCTAGCCCCGCGCTCCTTTACCTTCCACAGGACCCAGCGCCAGAACCGCCCGCCAGAGCAAAGGGCGCTTATTCCCCATTTCCTGTCAGGCATGTCGCCGTCCATTTCCACGATGATCTAACGGTCTGTAGTGCACCTGATGCCGGTGTTCCCCATACGACTATTCCAAACCCGTCGATTTCCTTCGCACCACTTATGCACGGTAGGCGGTTTCTCTCCAACGTCTAGCGATTCCACTCAGCGCCTGACACCTATCCTCCTGTATGATTTCAAAACCGCCTTCCCCGCCCGTTAGCTCCATCCATCGCACGTTATTGTCCGGACACGGATGCCCAGCAAAATTTTCATAGACCGTCCGATCTGGAGTGGGCCATCCGATGGCTATCACTCGTCGAAGGTGCACAATGTTTAATGCAGTTGCATGCGCAATAATCCACGTTATGGCCCACCATTCGTCATCCTCTGCCGTTGATCTCCGCCACGATCGACGGTCCCGATTTTTTCGCCCGCCACTGAATTTTCCACCATCACCCGGTTCCGCCACGTCATCTCCATGTGAACCCTCCGCACGGTCTCCCATTCCATTGCATATATTGGTTCTTTTTCACATTTTTTAATGTTTTCCATGTATATTTTCCCTGCAGACCGCCACCATCCACCAGAGCATGTTCCTCCATTATTTCTATGATTTTCTCCTTCGTATCGTCATCTACACGACCTTTCTCCGCCTCCATATCATCTGCCACCCCATTCATGATTTCCTTAACTTGTTTGTGTATTTTGCAGGGTTATTAAGAGTCAATGGCCGCCATGATGCACATCTCTGCTACAAGGACAGAGAAATAAAAGAAGATCATTTATAGGGGCAGAATTGATGAAAAATGACTTGGGAAGGTGAGGATAGGACAATCATTAAAAAGAACAGGGTTTAAACTCTGTGGAGAACCTACCAGCGCCATTAAAGCTCGAAATGCATGGACAGAGGCAGAGATGAAGTAGCAGTATGTTTCAGTACAAAAAAGAGAGATTAAGGCACGCCAAAGGAAACCTTGAGCCTTAAATCTACAGTTTAAAGAGGCAAAGCACCAGTTGAAGACCGCGAGGATCGATCAAAGGTCATGAACACAAGTAAAAGGTAACATCAGGGTTTATTCATCAGTAGTATGCTTTTCTTCATTAAGGACAGGGCACCCATGTAGCTTTTATTGTGTGCCGTGCCCTTGAAGAAATTTCCACTAGACAGTAGACAGAAAATACCAGAGCATTTGATTCACATCAGGCAGACCCAAGTATCATTTATTTCCATTTTTTTACTCACCAGAAGTACTACAATTCACTGCAGCCAAAGTACACCAAAGACATGCCTGGAGTAAGTGGAGATCTAAAGGAGGCCATACTTTCACCCAAAGAATGCTAGGGATTAAATGACCAGGATATTAAGAAGAATGGGCCTCGACCCTCTCTCTTTTTAGAAGTTTTAATACGGCATTTAGTTCCTCACCTACCTCTACTACTTCTCTTTAGATATAAAACTCTGAAAGAAACATTGAAAAGGTTGTTGATGAGATATCAGAGAAATGCAAGAATTTTCCTCTTGAGACAAGTTCTCTGTGTAATATTGTAAGATAGGATGAGATTTAATGTATTCAGACTGAATGTTCAAGCTGTGGGCAATGATGTACCTGATTGGTGTTGTTTTTAATATGACAAGCACATTTCTTTTGATCCTGATCTAAAGCAGCTGGTGATGTTTTCCTATCTCTGTGTCTGATTTCATTTCATTCCATTTCTACTGGCTCGCATCAGAAGTTTAGCATAAGATTTACCCTTGATAGGTACCTTATGTTGCTGCTCTCCCAGCCTTTTATGTTTTTTGCTTATATGTGTATCTGAATATTGATTTCAATTGATTTAACCAGTCTAGTGGATGTTATTTCCTACTCTCTGATGTATGAATTAATGAAATCTATGTTTAGATGTTCATGTGAGGATATATTTGGATGAGTTGAGAACACTGGGAGGTCTAGACCCTGTCTCTGCCTCACTAGGATCTTTCCATCTTAATTAAGCCTTTCAAAGATCCCTTATATTGCCTCTAATTTTGTCCAAGCAGGTCTGGAGTTAAATGACCTCTGACCTGATCTATAGACAGGATTGGATGGTTCTCCTTCATTCATTTTCAGTCCTTAATGTTCCATTTCGCCAATCATCCTTTAAGATCCAAATGCTCTAGATAACTAGCCCAACTGAAAGCTTGCACATTGAACACAAGTAAATCCTCTGTTGACTCCATTGCCCAATGGCTTTAATGTTCTCTGAGTTATCTACCTTTGCCTAATTTCCTCTTTGCTCATCCTTGTCTTATATTGGACCCTTCTTTCCTGATTCCCAACAACCAAACACAAACAATAAAAAAAACAAACCCTGAGCCTATAACTAGCCTAACATCTTAAACTTTGAGCCTCAAAGACATATATACTTTGACCATCATAGAGAGATCCCTCTATGGACTCGAGAGGGCTAGATCCTGAGGTCTGAAAGTGGTTTGATGTTGTCTTATCTTTTGGTATTTCCAAATCTGCCAAAACATAGGAATCCAAAGCGACTCCACTGGGGAATAGACCAATCAACCTTGATTTGGTAAACCACTGTGGTGGACAGTAAGTTGTAAATCATCCACCTGGTGACTCCACAATTCCTGAATGATAAAAAGACTCCGTGGGTGATCAGCAGGCCACTGATTATTTTGGTTTCACGTGACTCCACTGGGAGACCATGTCGGAGTACAACATCATCCATGCCAAAAATCTAGTCACTTCGCTAATGGAAGATTCTAAACAATTTGCAGAAATAGATCCAAGCCTCATAGCAGAGTTTCAGTATGGAATAGCGAGTGTACTGGCAGAAATTGAATGGGAGGACCTTCCAAAAATTGTCCCTCTCAGCTCACCTCTCGATAATCAGTGCGTGCTTAAGATTTTTTTTTTAGATTTGGTGGTTGAGAGATATGAAGCTGAGCTCGAACTTTTGAACTCACAGGAGATATCATATGAGTTCAGAGACCCGAGAGCATTCTTGGAAAGTCTCCTGCCCCCTAAAAAGGAAGAAATTCCACTTCCTGCTGAAATACAAGAAGATGATGATTGGGCTTTCAAGAGCCACACTGAAGATGCAATGGAAGACACACTAACCAAAGCTGCCCAGGACGTAGACAACCTACCAATCATGGCAGGCCAGAAGGAAGAAAATGTACATCATCTGTTCATTGATCCTATGTCAGAATACATGGAGGTCCTGTTTGGCTCGAGTACTCTAGCGATGATCCTTCACCAGGGCCAGATTCATCAGGAATGGTCACTACTGATGGTGACCTCAGTTTTGAGGAACCACATGCAGAGCACCCTGTGGTTATCACTGACAGGCAGTCAGTGCTCATATCCTTTTTTGTTACTGCTTGACTGGATGCATTGGCATTATCGTATCACCTAGAACTTAAAATATTTCCAAGTAGAGTAGGGTAGGTAGGAAAATCTCAATAAAGCTCAGTTTGTGAGCATATAGTTAGTCGTTTCAATTTCTGTCTTAGAATGTAGAGAAGAAACCTGCTAGACAGTCTAATCCTAGCAGGTAGCAGTGTAGGTAGAGAAACATATGAGACCAACAATCTTATTTGGTATTATGGAGTAATAAGGGTAGATGTAGAATAGGTTTATGTTCTGTTTATAAAATAAAATGATGTAAAGGGTCTGCTATCTCAAATGCACCCTAGAAGAAGAAAATTGTTAGGACTGTAGTGAGGGTAGGTAGCTTTGTTGCAAATTGTTTTTTTGCTGATGAAATATATTCATATTGTGGCAGCTGATCAAATAAAGGGATGTTCCCAACAGCAGGCAACTGACCTACTCCAAAGATCATTTCTGGTTTCTTGCCTCCTTCAAGAAGAAGCCATCCCCATGTGGAGCCACTGTTAGCCCCCTTATGAAATTATTGACAAGCAAGCTGGGGGCTATATCATTTTGGAGACCTTCAAGGAATGCATTTCCCCTAAAGACACATCATCCTTGAGGTCTCTCTATGCTTCGCCTTATACAAGTCCCCTTTGCTGGTTCCTTTCCCTAAGGCTTGGATTTACCCCTTGTACCCCTACAAAATGTCCCTTTTTCCCTTTTTCCTCCTCCTGTCAAAATTTTGTTTTTCCCTTCTATTCCCCCCTATAAAACCTCTAAACCCCTCCAAAATCCCTTTTGATTCTTACCCTTACCCTTGTCTCACCAAAATCCCCCTTAGTCCTTCTATCATTACCCCTTCTAGCCTTTAATTTCGTTAAAAATGGGTTAAAAACCCACTTACGACCTTGTAATAGGCCTTAACCCCTTCTCTGCTAGCCCCGCGCTCCTTTACCTTCCACAGGACCCAGCGCCAGAACCGCTTGCCAGAGCAAAGGGCGCTTATTCCCCATTTCCTGTCAGGCACGTCGCTGTCCATTTCCATGATGATTTGACGGTCTGTAGTGTGCCTGATGCCGGTGGTCCCCATATGACTATTCCAAACCTGTCGGTTTCCTTCGCACCGCTTATGCACGGTAGGCAGTTTCTCTTCAATGCCCAACGATTCCACTCAGCACTTAACACCTGTCCTCCTGTATGATTTCAAAACCGTCGTCCCCACCCGTTATCTCCATCCATCGCACGTTATTTTCCGGACATGGATGCCCAAAGAAATTGCCGTAGACTGTCCGATCTGAAGTGGGCCATCCGACGGCTATCGCTCGTTGAAGGTGCATGATGTTTAATGCAGTTGCACGCGCGATAATCCATGTTATGGCCCACCATCCGTCGTCCTCCACCGTTGATCTCCGCCATGATCGACGGTCCCAACTTGTTCGCCCGCCGCTGTCTTTTCCACCATCGCCCGGTTCCACCACATCATCTCCACGTGCACCCTCCGTACGGTCTCCCATTCCATTGCATATATTGGTTCTTTTTCGTGTTTTTTAATATTTTCCACATATATTTTCCCTGCATACTGCCACCATCCACCAGAGCACGTTCCTCCATTCTTTCCATGATTTTCTCGTCCGTATCGTCATCTACACGACCTTTCTCTACCTCCATATCATCCGCCACCCCATTCATGATTTCCTTAACTTGTTTGTGTATTTTGTAGGGTTATTAAGAGTCAATGGCCGCCATGATGCACATCTTTGCTACAAGGATAGAGAAATAAAAGAAGATCATTTACAGGGGCAGAATTGATGAAAAATGACCCAAAAACGTGAGGACAGGATGTTCATTAAAAAGAATAGGGTTTAAACTCTGTGGAGAACCTACCGGGGCCATTAAAGCTCGAAATGCACGGATAGAGGCAGAGATGAAGAAGCAGTATGTTTCAGTACAAAACAGAGAGATTAAGGCATGCCAAAGGAAACCTTGAGCCTTAAATCTGCAGTTTAAAGAGGCAAAGCACCAGTTGAAGACTGCGAGGACCAATCAAAGGTCCTGAACACAAGTAAAAGGTAACATCAGGGTTTATTCGTCAGCAGTATGCTTTTCTTCATTAAGGACAGGGCACCCATGCAAATTTTATTGTGTGCCATGCCCCTGAAGAAATTTCCACCAGACAACAGACAGAAACTACCAGAGCATTTGATTCACAGCATGGCAGACTCAAGTATCATTTATTTCCATTTTGTTTACTCACTAGAAGTACTACAATTCACCGTAGCCAAAGTACACCAAAGACATGACTGGAGTAAGTGGAGATCTAAAGGAGGCCATACTTTCACCCAAAGAATGCTAGGGATTAAATGACCAGGATATTAAGCAGAATGGGCCTCGACCCTCTCTCTTTTCAGAAGTTTTAATACGACATTTAGTTCATCACCTACCTCTACTACTTCTCTTTAGCTATAAAACTCAGAAAGAAACATTGAAAAGGTTGTTGATGAGATATCAGAGAAATGCAAGAATTTTCCTCTTGACACAAGTTCTTTGTGTAATATTGTAAGATAGGCTGACATTTGATGTATTCAGACTAAATTTTCAAGCTGTGGGCAATGATGTACCTGACTAGTGTTGTTTTTAATATGACAAGCACATTTCTTTGGATCCTGATCTAAAGAAGCTGGTGACATTTTCCTATCTCTGTGTCTAATTTCATTTCATTCCATTTCTACTGGCTCGCATCAGAAGTTTGGCATAAGATTTACCCTTGATAGGTACCTTATGTTGCTGCTCTCCCAGCATTTTATGTTTTCTGCTTATATGTGTATCTGAATATTGATTTCAATTGATTTAACCAGTGTAGTGGATGTTATTTCCTGCTCTCTGATGTATGAATTAATGAAATCTGTGTTTAGATGTTCTTGTGAGTGTCTAGTTGGTTGAGTTGAGAACACTGGGAGGTCTAGACCCTGTCTCTGCCTCACTAGGATCTTTCCATCTTAATTAAGCATTTCAAAGATCCCTTGTATTTCCTCTGAATTTGTCCAAGCAGGTCTGGAGTTAAATGACCTCTGACCCGATCTATAGATAGGATTGGATGGTTCTCCTTCATTCATTTTCAGTCCTTAATGTTCCATTTCACCAATCATCCTTTAAGATCCAAATGCTCTATATAACTAGTCCAACTGAAATCTTGCACATTGAACACAAGTAAATCCTCTCTTGACTCCATTTCCCAATGGCCTTCATGTTCTCTGAGTTATCTACCTTTTCCTAATTTCCTCTTTTCTCATCCTTGTCTTATATTGGACCCTTCTTTCCTGATTCCAAAAAACCAAACACAAACAATAAAACAAGCAAACCCTGAGCCTATAACTAGCCTAACATCTTAAACTTTGAGCATCAAAGACATATATACTTTGACCATCATAGAGAGATCCCTCTCTGGACCCGGGAGGGCTAGATCCTAAGGTCTGAAAGTGGTTTGATGTTGTCTTATCTTTTGGTATTTCCAAATATGCCAAAACATAGGAACCCCAATAGTTTGAAGGATCAAGTGAAATCTAAATGGATGATAAAATAGTGGAATATCATATCAAGCATCAACAAAAATTTCTCCAACTCTCAAAGAATAACCTAATATTGGTAGAGAATCAAATGAAACAACAGGAATATCAACATTGCAGTGAAAGAAGTTCTGAATTAGTCACAGAAACAAGAAGTCGACAACTACCAAATCGATTAATTTCAGAGTATCTTAGCAAGTGGAATAACTTACCTGTTGAATATTCCACATGGGAGGATGAGAATTTTATACAGAAGCATCCAGAAATAATCAAGCATTGAGGGAAACACTTGTTTGAAGGAGAGGGGCATGTTAGATCCCTATAATACTAGTGTATCCCCTTATTTTTGTTAGTGTAATCCCCTTATTGTTATTATTGTACCCCTGTAGCCCCCAAATTTTTATTATTGTGCCCTTACATTGTTAATGTTAGGTCATCTAGGATTAGATTCTGATCCCATGTACTCCTATATATAGAAATGAGGTTTTTTCATTTGTATCATCCAATAATTTTTCATTTATGTAATGTAAAGGAGGTTTCCCCTTGGAAGTGGCTTATTTATAAGGAATTGATGTCTCTTTTCTTCTATTTTTGGAGCTAGTTTCATAATAGTTTTAGTGGTTACAATCAAATTCAAGTAGCACCTGAAGACCACGAAAAAACCACATTCACCTGTCATGTGGAACCTATGCTTACCGAGTACTTCCTTTTGGATTGTGTAATGCACCTGAAACATTCCAAAGAGCAGTACTAGGAATTTTCTTTGATTTAATACATGATTGTGTGGAAGTGTATATGGATGATTTTACAGTTTATGGAAATTATTTTGAAGAGGATATTGAAAATTTGGAAAAAGTTCTTAAAATATGTAAAGAAGCAAATCTTTCATTAAGTCATGAAAAATGGTTTATGATGTTTATTGAAGGAATTGTTTTAGGAAATGACATTTGAGGAGATGGAATTATAGTAACTCATCCAAAGTTGAAGTCATCTCCAAATTATCAATTCCAAATTGACAAAAGGATGTTAGAAGTTTTATCGGTTTTATAGGGTATTATAGAAGATTTATAGAAAAATTCACAAAATTTCTTGTCCACTCTTCAAATTGATTATCAAATATTTTTAATTTAGTTGGAATCTTGAGTGCCAAATATCATTTGAAACTTTTAAAGAAAAAAATATCTGAGGCACCCATCCTAAGAGGATCAAATTGGAAAGTACCTTTCCTTATCTCAAAAAATGCTTTAGATACAGCTCTGGGAGTTGTATTAGGACAAAAATATTTGACCCCCTATGCCATCTACTACACAAGCAAAAATTTGACTCCTGCTGAGTTAAGTTGCACTGTTACTGAAAAATATTTTCTATTGTTGTCCATGCTATTAATAAGTTTATACACTACATCACTGTCTATGAAACCTTTATTCACAAAGATCATTCTGCAATTAGGTATTTAATGAATAAATATATCACTAATGGTAGAATCACAAGATGGTTATAAATCCTACAAGAATTTAACATCACCATTCTAGACTGACCGGGAAAAAAAAACACAGTTATTGACTTATTGTCTAGAATTCAAAATGACAATAATGATACTCCAGTAGAGGATAATTTTCCTGATGAATATATTTTTGAAATATGTACCAAATATCCATGGTTTGCAGACATTTCTAACTAAGCTATAGGAAACTTACCAACATACTTGTTTCCTAGAGAAAAGAGAAAAATAATTCAAACAAGTGCATTATATTCATGGGTAAATAATGAATTGTACAAAATAGGTCCAGATGTCATCATCAGGAGATGTGTACAATAAGATGAAATACCTGAAATCCTGAAGGCATGCCATGATGAACCTTGTGGTGGACACTTTGCTGATAAGAGGACTGCTTATAAAATCCTTCATTTAGGATATTATTTTCCATCCATCTTTAAATATGCCAATGAGTATGTCAAAATATGTGAAAATTGTTAGAGAATGTGGAAACTTGTTCCTATATATTAAATGGGCTTTAGATTTCATTGGACCAATCAATCCACCATCAAAACAAAAGAGGTATATTCTGGTTTGCTCTGATTATGTCACTAAATGGGTAGAGGCTCAAAACACTTTGTTTTGCTAATTAAAATGTTGTAGTTTCATTTATTTTTGACGATATTTTCACTCGTTTTGGTGTCCCAAGGGAAATTGTGATAGATTAGGGATCTCAGTTTACATCTAGGATTGTGCAAAAGATTGCGGAGGAGTATAAGATCAAACATATAAATTCTACTCCATATGATCCACAGGAAAATGGACAGGTGGAGTCCACCAATAAAGTGATCGAAGCAATCCTCACAAATATTTTCCATCTACATAGGAAATATTGGGTAGAAAGGCTTCCTTAAGCCTTATGGGTCTACCGGATTACATGGAAAAATAAAACATGACATACTCCCTATGAAATTGTTTATGGGAATCAAGTCTTGTTTCCAATAGAATTAGAGATCAAAACCTTCAAAACAATAGTCATATTAGGACTTGATTTGTTAGAAGCCCAAAAGCACATAATGGAGCAACTCAATGAGCTTGATGAGATCAGAAAAGATGTAGCTCAAAATACCATCCTAGTTCAGCAACAAAGGTCCAAATGGAATGATAAATACATAAAAGAAAGAAAATTTCAAGGAGGTGATTGGGAACTTTTGTTCAATTGAAATTTCAAAGACTTCCAATGAAAAATTCAAAATCATTGGCTTGGGCCTTATGAGATCAAAAAAGTCTTTGAAAATGGGGCAGTCAAGATAAGGACAACAGATGAAGAAAATGTACCTATTCTTGTGAATAGACATCGACTAAAGGTCTCTCATAAACCAATTACAAAGGAGGAATTTATCAGAAAATTTCAGGACAATGATGATATGACGTTGGTGAAGAAGAGTCCTTCTTCTCCCCCAACTTTGTCTTCTTTTTAATTTTCATATCTAAAAAAAAGAAAGATTTAATAATATATATATATATATATATATATATATATATATTCTTCAAAAAAAAAATTGTATAAGTGTGAAAATGAATCTATGATTGGCATCTTTATACAAAAAATACAAGGTGAAAATCAGAGCTCATTTCTGACATCTTATATTTTCTCCCATTCAAAAAGTCCCAAATTATTCATTCACTTTCTTTTTTAAAAGTAATAAAAGATTAGCTACATAATTGATACATTTCTGCAACTCTCAGAATAATGTGCAGTTGTCATCATATTCTGCAGCTCATACACTTTTGCAGTGTATTGAAGTAGGACATACTAAACAGAAGCAACTAAAGACTTGAATTGAATATCATTCGGAAAAGACACCCTAGAAATCAAGACAAAAATAAGAACAACAAAGGTTAAATCCAAGGTATGTTACAAAATGTGTTTAAATAATAAGGTTAAAAAACATTAGTGTATATAATTTAGATGATCATATGTTGTCACCTAAAATTGTCATCATTAAAACTATTTGTACTCAATTCACACCACAAATCCATAATTCATCACTTCATCTGTATCATGTCCCCTTCATGCTCAATATCAATTTAATTTATTAATGATTAACATCCATATCTCATACCGTAACCTGCTTACTCACATTCCTAAACCCTCACCCAATTAATTATTTACCTACACATCTCTGCAATATCCTTTCAACATTCTTAACTCAAAGACAAACCCCCAATCCAGCTGGTCAAAGAGGAACAATTTTGAAGGAAAAAACTCCTTAAAACAGAGACATGGGTCTAATAGTAAGAACTGAGTTTGTGGGAGGGAAATTCATGGAAGGTTATCCACAGATGAAGGAAATTCTACAGAAGGTACGATGGCTTTAGTGCATAGAAAAGTTTGATGGGTTCCATAAAGAGGTCACCAAATCCTTCGCAAGAGCCTTCAATGGGATAGAGGTAGAAATTGGAGACATGAATTTTTCAGTAACAGAGTTCTTCATAGTAGAAGCTACAGAACTTCCGAAAATGGGTGAAGGATGGTTCAAGAATAAGGAAATTCGTGGAGAAGAATAGAATATTTTTCTAAAAAATCTAGGTATGGACATTACTATTTTTAAGAAGGGAATTCCCAGTATTACACTCAAAAAAAAATGGAAGAACATGTTGTTAATTATTAAAAAATTTGTTACTTGTGAGGGTAGATTTGGTTGTATGTTTGTCTACCATGCCAGTCTGTTAATGAATTTCCTAGAAGACGGAGAAATAAACCTCCCATAATTCCTATTGAAAAAATTAAATAAAATGTCAGGAACTATGCAGAAAAGAATCCAATCCATAGATAATATGATATATAATCATGGAATGATAAATATACTCATTGAATTTCATTTAAAGAGTATAGGAGACTCGTGGGAAAGTTTCCTGATCAGGAATAATTTTCAGGAAGAAGAATAAGAACAACCTAAGGATGATAAGACCTAAAGAAGCTGAAGGAGAAAGGTTGATAGCTTGAATTGAAGAGAAATCCTCACCTCCAACACAACAACAACAAGAATAAATTACCATTGCAGAATTACTAAATAATAAGAAACAAAGTGGTTACAAAAATAAAGGTAATATAAAGGAAAAGGGCAAAGTTATAAAATCAGAAATCTTAAGCCCTCAATAGCCAAGGAAAATTTCTAGACTTCGTAAATCCTTGAAGAATATGTTATCACCAAATTGAGTCTTGATGGGCTTCTTCATGGTCAACTTGGAGTAACTATTTCAAACCACTTGCAACTAGAAATTAGCCTTTCCATTTTGAGAGGGCTCTCTCAAAATGATAAAGGTTATTCAATGACTAAATTGAAATTAGATCGCTAACTTTGAATTGGATTGAATGTGTTTTTGTGTAGGTGAAATATGTGAACCAATAACTACCATTGGGCTTATGGAGTCAATATTAAAACTCAGTCACAAATCAACTTGTCTCATGGAAGCTGAGGAAATTGTATTCTTACCAAACCACACATGAAGGAAAAAACAACAAGCTATGTGTATACATGAATTTTGAGCATGTAATCATGAATTACAAGCGATTATACAACTATAATACTAAAGACAAAGTAAAAGACTGATAGAACAAACATACAGAAGAATACAGAGAAGAATCTCAGGTCTGAAATAGGCTGTTGCAACTGCATATTATGATATTAAAAAAATTACAATAGTGGTAGTCTCAAGTGATCATCTCCCAACCCTTTGTCATTTTAATTTCTACCTATTAATATGATTTTTCTTGTTACATTGGATCTGCCCAGCTGGCTAGATCATCGAACCATAATATTGAACCATAATCTTAACACCTATCTTAACCATAAACTATATTTCCGGAACTTCAAAAGACACCTAATAACTCTAGACTTACAAACCTATTAGGAATCTATCTGTCATTTATTAAATTCACATCTTTGTAGAATAGGATAATTACATTGATAATTGACTAGTTGCTTGAATGGAACTCACCATCACTAAGACATGAATACACCCACTAGATTTAGGAACTAACACTTCTATTTTTTAGGTAAATATAAACATAACTTTGATCATTGTCTTCATGTTGAGATGGATAGGTGACAATTTGTCGAGTAATGGATCCATGTTGGAGTGGCCCACTGTCATCTTGAATATCTCCACGTGGTTGGTTGCTCTTTAAAAGTCTTTTCAAACCTCCAAATATCACTAAAAACACTTCACTGCCAAAATAGAGTATACTAGGCAGTTTCATAGCGTAGTTCAGTAGCATATTCATTTCATCCATCTAAATAAAATTTTAGCTCTCTTTGCTGATGTAGACATGTTTTTTGGGTTAAAAGAGCTAAAACAAAATTTTTCCAGGCCTTGAATTTGAGTTTATTCATTCTTTTTTCCATATAATCACCTACAACAGTTTCATAACAGATTCTGGGCTTCAAGCCTAAACCTCGCTAGGAAACTGCCTAACTCTGTAGAAAATTCAAAATTATTCCTTTTTTATTCAAAATTTTGCTTGTAGGTTTACAAGATGATACGATGAATTATGTTAAGGAAAATTAGGTACAAACTACGTCTTATCCTCCTCAAGAAACAACATTCCACCTTCAGCGAGTTCATCTACCAATGAAAATGACTCTGTTTTTTTTCTGAAAAACAAGGGCTCGGAAATGATCTCATATCTTTAGATCCTTGATAGATGTTGAAAATCCGGAAGATTTTTTTGTATATAAGTTATTTCTAAAGAAAAACCTCTCTTTTTTTTTTGAAAACCATCTCCAACTGTCGAGAATATGCATTAGAAAAACATGTATAAAACAAGAAAATTATGAATTCTGAAAGCAGGTTCCAAAGACATATTCGAATCTCCAAATTGGTAGCACATGTGAAAAAAGTGAAAAATTTTATTGTTCCTTGTTTTTTTCTTGACAATAACCTCTCTCAGTGTTGTATAATTCATATTTTTTAATCCAGAATCATCTCTTGAAGTTGACTGCTCACACATTCCAAAAAATGCAGCAAATCGCCTTGTAGCTCCAGCAGAAATTCAAGCAAACCTGAATTGGTGAATGCTTCAGCAAAGATAGGATCCTCCATGAATATATTAAGGTCCATGGGCTCCTATCTAAGCACCACACCTCCTTTTTATGCTTTCTTCTTCATGGCCATCTCCATTTATAACCAAGCTACCTTCTTAAAAATGTGACACCTGTAAAGAAACATATTGGACAACAAGCTCCTTGCCACATAGCTAAAATCTTCTAAGGTGAAAAATGGCTGATACATGAAAAGGATGAAGGGTTAATGATAGAGAGGAGCTTGGATGATTTGTTTAAAAATATGAAATTTTAATATGAGAGGGAAAATGAAAAATGGAGGGATGAAAGTGGAATGATGACAGGCACTTATGATTGCACATGTTGGATAACTGTCAAAACCTACCAGGTGATATCACCTTTCCCAAAAACCAATATCAAATTACAATTCATCGATTTTCTTTTGGCGGATTTTATACGAATTTTTAGGTAGTTTTGTAGAGAAATTTGTTGTTCTGCGACTATATTCGCTACGAAACTGTGAAAAACTAGACAAGTGGTTCATCTCTTGATTTTAAGGCATGGGTGTGAAAACTAAATGATATAAAATGGATTTCACTGACATGACATGACTCATAATGGTTTTTTGACATAGGATAAACTTGATTTTATAAATTCTTCATCAAATTCATGACCTGACATGAAACAACATGAAGCCTATGGTGACCTTATCAAAACAAATTTTGAAAATTTTGAGTGTGATAATAGTGGCTCTACTAGGGATGGTGTGCCCTTGTGGTACAACAAAGAACTTGTAGTTCCAGTGCCTCTCTTGAAAAATTGAAAATTTTCTGAAATTGATGAAGACTTCGCCAAGCTCTTATGGCCTTCTCCTTGGGCTCAAGCTTGTTGAAAACTACAATCCAAGCTGAAGATTAAATATGTACATGTTGAAAAGATGCTAATAATACTTGAGCTTATTCACACACACTCCTACCTACCCTAACAACTGCAATATTCATGTTTGATTCAAGCAACATGAAACCTCTAATAAAGCCAGTTAATGAGTTGATTTGATACCTGAACTCCTTGATTGTGCTTAAGCCAAAATTGAACTGTATTATGAAATGATAAAGGTAACATAAATTGGGTTTGTTTTTCATAGTGAAAAAATAATTGAAAAGTTGGACTATTGAACTCTTCCATGTAATCAGCTATGGGATCATAGAATACATAATTTATTGATATCCCTTTTAAGCTCTCAATGGCAAATTGATCCTGGATATTCTTTTCATTTTCTTCATCAAGGTTGAACCTTGATTCAAACTCTACAATATCAAGTTCATAACCATATCCTTCCTCTTTTTTTGGAGGAGGAAAAATTTCCAAGAACTGTTTAAGATCTCAGAAATCATATGATTCAATTTCAACATCCAATGGTTCAATTTCATTTTCTAATCTTTCAACAACTAAACCAAGAAAATAAATTTTATTTTCAGGTGTGAGTCGACTGAATTTCAAACAACTGAATACTATTGTTGAAAACTGTTCATCTATTTGAAATTCTACTAACTCATCCTTACACTTTGTAAAATTTCATAATATAAAGGGTTTGCCACATACATTGTCATCTTGGATCACCATAAATGTTATAAAATTTGGATTCTTTGGCAGTGAAGTTTCTTTGAACTTTGAAGCTTGGGATCTTGAACAATGGAGTCGCCAGGTGAATGGTACAACCTTCCCATGTTTGACTTCTGTTAACCATTAGAAGTGAAATATGAACATTGTCATTCTTCCTTGAGAAAATTTACACCTTTGGTCCCCAACAACGGCGCCAAAATGTTATCACCAAATTGAGTCCTGATGGGCTACTGATCCAAGTGGATATTGGCGGCCACCCACCTATTCCACTTGGGGCCTTACCATTGTCTCTTTTAGTTTTTTTTGCAACTTACTATTTTTAGAATTTTTTTAGGTCTTGCACTTTTGGAGCCGTTTTGAAGCCCCAAACGGAGATAGTACGCCGAAGTTGCGTCCCTGGGAAGTTGAAACACCAATTTACCCAAATGGGGCCCATAGTTTTGGTGCTTCATCTCCTAGGGTTATGTTTTTGGAAGTTTATAATTCTCCATTGTTTCTACATAATAAATAGGCCCTCAAGCCTCATTGTAATACAGTTCAAAGGTTCTTAGTAGACACATCTCTTCTTAGAGATTCGCGACTAGAACCCTAGCTATTTTATTTCCATCATGTTTGTAAGAATATTTTTGTGATTTGATATTAATGAAATGAAGCCTTATTTCTGCTGTATTTCTATGTTTATGGTTATTTCTGTATTCTATTGCATTCCTACATAAATCTGGATCAGTGGTATCAGAGCGGTATGCTTTTTCTTGATCCTTCTTTGCATGTCTCTGACGAGGTCGGGGTATAAGGAGTTAGGGCTCAATTTGGTGGAAGCTTTGCAAGATCAGCCTCGCAAACCCCGACGGACGCCCATGGGGGATGAAAAGAAAGATGAGGGAGCAGGATATCCTATAAAAATATTGCTCGAGGAGGCTCTCGAAAAGCAAAGGAATGCGATGATGGATAACTTTGCCCAGATCCTTCAACGACTGCCCACCGGCGGCGCATCTGCATCCAACAGCCACTCTAGAGGCGTGAATCCCTTTAAGGTACAAGTAAACTTTGACATTCCCATATTTGAGGGTCAAATAGATGTAGATGCCGTAGATAGATGGTTGAATCTATTAGAAGGGTATTTCTCGGTTCATGACTTTTCTGACTGGGAGAAGATTATTTTTTCACTCCTCAAAGCTACCCCCCATGTCAAGGACTGGTGGGAAATGTACTGTGAGAAAAAGGACGAGACAAAACCCTCTCTGTTATTAGCCGTACCCACTTGGAATTATTTCTAAGATGCCATCAAGGAACAATATTATCCCATGGGGAGCTATGAGGACAAGTACATACAATGGACCACGCTGCGGAAAAAAAGGGATCAAGATGTGCATGAGCTAACGAATCTGTTCCATACCCTACACACAAAGTTGCATATCAAAGATTCAGAGAAACATTTGGTGCTAAAGTGTCGTGGTTGTCTACACAGATACATTCAGGAGGAAATGGAGTTCCTTGACATCTCCTCGCTTGGTACGACATACCGGTATGCTACCAAGATTGAGCAGAAATTCAGACAAAAGAAGCAATACTTTGGATCTGCGAATCAAAAGCAAGGGAAAGGTGCCCCCAAACCGCAGAACAAAGGACAAAGCCAAGGCATGGTGGCCCAAGACAACCTGCCAAATACAGAAGCAAAGAACAACACCACGAAGCCAAAGAAGGACACGGGAAAGTGGCGTGAGTTCCATAAGAGCTCGGGCCAAGCAGTCGTTGGTGGCCGAGATGAGGACTTCTAAATCAGATGCATGCTCTGACTATGAATCAAAACCTAACAAGGTGAATGAAAAAGGGAAGCATATTATTGATGCAGAGCCCAATGCCATTGTTGCCACTACGAAGATCCAGAAGGAGGAACTAGAAGATACAGAGGAGGCAGAGTGTCTCTTCCACTCCCAGATGTGGGTAAAGGGTTCCCCGCTATGGTTCATTTTTGATAATGGGAGCCAAAAGAACCTCATTTCAGTAGATTTTGTGAAGCGGTTGGGCTTGCCGACCACAGTGCACCCACAACCATACACCATCGAGTGGCTTCACCAAGGACAGGATGTTTGCGTCAGCCATCAGTGCTGCCTTCCCTATAGCATCAAGCCCTTCACTGATGAGGTATTGTGTGACATTTCTCCTATTGATGTTTTTGATGTATTATTAGGCCAACCATACTTGTGGAAGCGACATGCTATGTATGAGTCTCGGCCTCACACTATTATTGTTACTTTGGGAAATAAATTGTATAGGATACCAGAGGTACCACCTCCTCCCACTATCTCTTTGGTTACTGCAAAACAATGTACTAAGCTCATTTCCAAAACCAAGAAGTTTGTTTTCCTAAATGATCTGCCCCCAGGGCAAGAAGAAGACTGTGGCCATGATCTTCAGATATGGCTCCTCTGCACAACAACAACAAATGGACAAGGTTGTGGAGGAGTACACGGACATCTTCACCTCACCCACATGGGTGCCTCTACACTGTCAGGTCAAGCACCCCATTGACTTGACCCCAGGTGCACCACTACCCAATGGGTCGATCTATAGGCACTCTGTTTTGGAGAATGATAAAATCAAGAGGCAGATTTAGGAGCTATTGCAGAAAGGTCACATCCGACCCAGTTCATCACCCTATGGGAGCCCGATCGTGTTGGTATAGAAGAAGGATGGGACTTTGAGACTCTGCATTGATTATCGGGCGCTGAACAAGATCATTGTCTAGAATAGGTACCTAATCCCACGGATTGATGACCTTCTAGACCAACTCAAAGGGGAAAATATTTCAGCAAGATTAACTTGAAGTTTGGGTATCACCAGGTACCAATAGAACCCTCTGATGTGTGGAAGACTGCCTTCAAAGTCAAGGAGGGCCTTTTCGAATGGCTCATCATGCCTTGCGGATTGAAAAATGCTCCAGCAACCTTCATGAGGTTGATGGATCACATCTTGCATCCATTCACCAACTCATTTTTAGTGGTATACTTGGATGACATTCTTATCTTCAGCCAGACTTTGGAAGAGCACCTCCACCACATCCGAGAAGTTCTCCAAACACTGTGGAAACACAAGTTGTGTGCCAATTTGGATAAGTGCACTTTTGGCATGACCCAGGTTCAATATCTGGGATACATTATTGATGAAAGGGGGGTGCATGTGGATCCAGCCAAGATCCAAGTCATTCGGGATTGGCCAGCCCCAACCACCTTAACAGAGCTTCGCAGCTTTCTGGGTCTTCCTAATTTCTACGGCAGGTTCGTGTTGGGATTCTCTCATATCACTTGGCCCTTGAGTCAAGTCACCAAGGGAGGAGCGAAATAAAAATTCTGTTGGTCGGAATCTCAACATAAGGCGTTCGTAGAATTGAAACATCGCCTCTGTTTTTCCCCAGTGCTCACAGTACCATACTTGCAACAACCTTTTGAGATCGAGACAAATGCCTCTGACTATGCTATTGGGGCAGTTCTTACTCAATAGGGGCATCTAGTGGCATATCACAGTGAGAAATTGTTCGACACAATTCGAAAGTATCCCAATTATGACAAAGAAATGTATTCCATTGTGTAGGCTTATCGAAAATGGAAGCATTATATTTTGGGGAAGGAGACAATCATCCACACAGACCACCGACCCCTGAAATTCATACAGACACAAGGGAAGTTGTAGAACAATCACCATAAAAAGTGGTCCACATATCTGCAAAAATTTCATTTGAACATAAAGTACAAGAAGGGTAGCACCAATAATGTTGCAGATTGCCTTAGCCGACCACCGATCGTGGCCATAACCACCGTTCTCAACTGTTGTGGGAATGAAATTTCTGATTTTCCACTTCTCTACAAGAGAGATGCAGAATTCAGCTAGACATACAAGGCACTCTTGGGGGGTATGCAAGTTCCAAATTTTCACCTCCAAGATGCACTATTATGTCACCTGGGACACCTTTGTGTTCCTTCGAGTGAGCGTGCCAAGATGATATGGGAAGCGTAATATAGTCAAGTCTCTGGGAATTTTGGGGTCAAGAAAACAGTGGAAGTACTACAGAAGTATTTCTATTGGCCGTACCTTCGACAGGATGTTGGGAAGTACATTAGATTCTGCACTGCTTGTGCCACAGAAATCACTGCTAAATAGTTATGGACTCTATATCCATCACTCTTGCATTGACTCAGAATCATCTTCATGGATGTATATGTCACCCTCTTTCAATGGGCAGGAGGAAACCATAATTTAGAGTTGCTAATGCCTATTGCATTCTCAAAAGATGGCCATTATGGCGGCCTGCAAGAAGAATATCATAGTAGAAGCCACTCCTAAACTCTTCTTTGAACGAGTGTGGGTGCACTTTGGGATCCCACAGTCTATCATATCAGATCGAGATAGCAGGTTCCTCAGCACATTTTGGTCCAGCCTCTAGTCAATGTTGGACACCAAGCTCACCAAGTCCACAGCTTTCCATCCCCAAACTGATGGCCAGATAGAGGTCGTCAACAGGATGATTGTATACATTATACGCATGTACAATTCAAAGCATTCACACACATGGGATGAGAGCCTTCCCTATGTACAACATAGTTATAACCGGGCTCTCCACAGCTCAACTGGCCACAGCCCCTTTCAGGTGGGCTTGGGATTCCAGCCACTATGTCCCATTGACGTAGCCATGCCATTTGTAGCTACTCAGGCCGATTCGGCTCATGTCCAGTCTGAAGCTGACAAAGCAAATAACTTCATCGAGCACATTCAGCACATCCGCCAACAGGTTCATAACATATTGGAAAGAGCCAATGATAAGTACAAGCAATGACATGATCAACATCGGGTGCCACACAACTTCCAGGAGGGTGAAAAAGTGTGGCTACATTTATAGAAGGAGCGCCTCACTAGACCCCATCATAAGATTCGCCCGCTTTGATATGGGCCATACACCATCACCAAGGCTGTAGGCAACAATGCCTTCGAGCTCAGTATTCCACAATTCCTTGGTCTGCACCCAGTATTCAATGTAGACCACCTTCATCCCTACTTCCCACCTCTATTGGACACCTCTGACATTGCAGAAGAACTCACACCAAAATACTGCATGGAATAGGCCACCACAGAATATATCATGGACATGCAAATCAATAACACTCGCTGACAGAAGATCCAACTGTATCAGGTTGTCAAAGTTGGCCAACTCTTGCACCAAGGCAAGTGGTTCACCAGGGAGAAATTTCAACATAAGTTTCCTCATCTCATGGAGGAACTCAACGCAATGGGGACCATTGCTTCCTAAGGGGGGAGGAAAGATCCAGGTGGATATTGGTGGCCACCCACCTATTCCACTTGGGGACCCACCATTGTCTCTTTCAGTTTTTTTCACAACTTACTATTTTTAGCAGTTTTTCGGGTCCTGAACTTCCGGAGCTATTTTGAAGCCCCAAACAGAGATAGTATGCCGAAGTTACATCCGTGGGAATTTGAAACACCAATTTACCCAAACGGGGCCCATAGTTTTGGCGCTTCATCTCCTAGGGTTAGGTTTTTGGATGTTTAGAATTATCCATTGTTTCTCCATAATAAATAGGCCCTCTAGCCTCATTGTAATACAGTTCATAGGTTTGTAGTTGACACATCTCTTCTTAGAGATTCTCTACTAGCACCCTAGCTATTTTATTTCCATCATTTTTGTAACTGTAATGTCCCAAATGCGGAAATTTCTGCTCCATTGGGAACATCTTAGATGTTCCTATTTTTTTCCACCTTCGGGAGTATTAAAAATCAACACTGAACTATTTAAGAGATTGAATGCAGGGGAATTTACTGGATATTTCACCTTCACAAGGAAGGATGAGATCTAGAGGCTACCTGGCCCTTTATCAGACTCTACCAATAGAACTTGTCAAAAGATAATAATACCCTTCAAGGAATTTCTACACCAGCTATCCATGAGGACGTTGTATAAGGAAGCCCATGTGAAAATAAGGCCATCCAATGCTGGGATGCCTTAGAATATGCTTGGTACAAACTCCCTGTAGAATATAAGCTTAAAGAAATAACCCTAAGGGGGTTATTCAGATCTTCCACCAACAGGTACATTGAAATAGTGAATAATGAGAGAATCCTCAGTAGTATTAAATCTCCAATATGAACAACATTGAAGAATACATCATATAATGACTGAAGAGTACAAATCTGATACAAAATGTATAGCAGCAAATATTATACAAGATCCTTGAGGAAAATACCTTTCAAGGTGAATGTAAACCAGCCTCTAAGGAAAATGTACATAGACATGGGAATACATTGCTGCATAAAACCCAACTACTCTATAATTGTGCAGTCTCTAAGGGAAAATGACTGCAGACTGAAGTATACAAGATGATATGACAATATGAGCTCAAATAAAGTCAGGGGAGAAGATCTCAACCCTAGAAAACATTATTACCTCAATCCTCCAAGGGATTGGCTAAAATACATGAAATAGAAAAATGTTGGAGTTGCAGTGTAGCTGCTGCAACTCAATAATAATACAAGAATGGAGAAGGAAGTATATTTTGCAATAAACAATGAAACCTCCTCCAATGATCTCTGAAATGAAGGGGCTGATCCCCTTACTGAAGATTGCACTCACTAGTGCACAAAATGAGCTCCACCTGCAAACTCTCTCTGAGAATAATGCTGTAAGAAGAAGCGACTATGCTAGGCATGAGAGAAAACATATGGCCTAATGCCAAATATACAATATGAGCTCCGGAAATCTCCTTTTCTGATTTCCTAGAGAAGAAATGAGCCTCCCCTCTACAAACCAACTCCGGAAGTGAGATGATGAAGGTCCCTCACTGCAACACCAGCAACTCCAGCGTTCTCTTGCTGCAAGAATAATGCAGTAGCTTAAAATTACTGCCTTGGCCTCTTGCCATGATGTGAGGAAGATGAAGAAAAATATATTCATTGCCTCCCATGGAAGAGAAGGGCATTCCTAAAGAGGAATCCCACTTGTGCTAAGCAGCACCAAGTTGAAGAGAGCTTCAACTTCAAATTCTATTCTCCAAAACTCCCCTCCACAATAGCTCTCCTTAATATTTTATGCATTGTGCTCATAGACCCCATTCACATTAGGGTTTCTCTCATTTTAATTTCCCTCCACTCCAACTACACAATCTTCTTGTGCAAGCTTCCCCTCTTAGGGTACGTTGTTGACTTTGGTAAACCATGGTCTAGCTCACTTGTTTTTGGCCCCTTTTCACACTTGGGCTGCTAACTTAAGCCACTTAAGTGACTTTTTGCACCATAGGAGTGTTTATTAAAATGCTACATGGGTCCCCTCACCCACTTATTCACTTTTATTAGCATAAAAGTAAAATTAATGTCCCAAATACTTTATTGAAAAATTTGGGACATTACAGTAAGCATGTTTATGTGATTTGATATTAATGAAATGAAGCCTTATTTCCGTTGTATTTCTATGTTTATGGTTATTTATATATTCTGTTGCATTCCTGCATAAATCCGGATCAACTGCTTCAATGTCCAACTTGGAGTAACTATTTCAAACCGCATGCAACTGGAAATTAACCTTTCTAGTTTGAGAGGCCTCTCCCAAAAGGATAAAGGATATTCAATGAATAAATTGAAAGAATATGGCTATCTCTAAATTGGATTGAATGTGTTCTTTTTTAGGTGAAATATGTGAACCAATAACTACCATTGGGATTATGGAGCCAATATAAGAACTCAGTCACAGGTCAACTTATCTCATGGAAGATAAGGCAATTTTATTCTTATCAAACCCCACATGAAGGACAAACAACAAGCTATGTGCATACAGGAAGTGGGAGAATTTAATCATGAATTCCAAGTGATTATACAACTATAATACTAGAGAAAAGGTAAAATATTGATAGAACAAACATACCTAAGAATAGAGAGAAGAATATTAGGTCTGAAATAGGCTGCTACAACTGTATATTATGATATTAAAAAATTACAATAATGGTAGTCTCAAGTAATAATCTCCCAACCCTTTGTCATTCAAAGTTCAGTGTATTAATAGGCCTGTGCTTGTTACATTGGATCTTCCCAGCTGGCTAGATCATCGAACCATAATCTTGATACCTATCTTAACCATAAACTATATTCCTGGAACTTCAAAAGACACCTAAAAACTCAAGACTTAAAAAGCTATTAGGACTCTATCTGTCATTTATTACATTCACTCCTTTGTAGAATAGGATAATTACATTGATAATTGACCAGTTTCTTGAATGTCATTGATCGTCACCAAGACATGAATACACCCACTATATTTAGGAACTAACACTCCTATTTTTTAGGAAAATATAAACATAACTTTGATCATTGTATTCATGTAGAGCTGGATAAGTGATAGTTTGTCGAGTAATGGATCCCTGCAGGAGTGGCCCACTGCCATCTTGAATTTCTCCATGTGGCTGAATGCTCTTTAAAATACTTTTCAAACCTCCAAATATCACTAAAAACACTTCGCTGCCAAAACAAAGTATACTAGGCAGTTTTGTAGCATAGTTCAGTAGCATATTCATTTCATCCATCTAAATCAAATTTTAGCTCTCTTTGTTGATGTAGACATGTTTTTTGGGTTAAAAGAGCTAATTTTTTTTTTCTTCTAGGCCTTTAATTTTATTTTATTCATGATTTTTTCCATATAATCACCTACAAAAGTTACGTAGCAGATTTTGGGCTTCAAGCCTGGACCTCACCACGAAACTGCCTGACTTTGCAGAAAATTCAAAATTCTTCCTTTTTATTCAAAATTTCACCAGTATTTGTGCAAGATGATATGATGGAGTATGTTAAGGAAAATTAGGTACAAAATACCTCTTATCCTCCTCAAGAAACGACATCTCACCTTCAACAAGTTCATCTACCAATGTTGTTTTTCTGAAAACCTAGGGCTCATAAATGATCTCATATCTCCAAATCCTTCATAGTTGTTGCAAAAATAGAGGAGGTTTTTGTATATAAGTTATTTATTAATAAAAACCTCTCCTTTTTTTTATTGAAAACCATCTCCAGCTGTCCATAATATACATTAGAAAAACATGTATAAAACAGGAAAATTTTGAATTCTGAAAAATAGTTCCCAGAGACATCTTCAAATCTCCATATTGGTAGTATCTGTGAGAAACGTGAAAGAGGTTATTGTTCCTTGTTTTTTTATTGACAATAACCTCTCTTAGTATTACAAAATTCATCTTTTTTAACCCATAATATTCTCTTGAAGTTGATTTCTCATACATTCCAAAAATTGCAGCAAATCCCCTTGTAGCTGCAGTAGAAATTCAAGCAAACCTGAATTGGTGAATGCTTTAGAAGAGATAGGGCCCTCCATGACTAGATTAAGGTCCATGGGCTCCTATATAAGCACAGAGCCTCCTTTTTATGCTTTCTTGTTCATGTCCATCTCCCTTTATAACCAAGCTTCCTTCTTAAAAATGTGACACCTATAAAGAAACAAATTGGAAAACAAGATGCTTGCCACAAAGCTAAACTCTTCTAAGGTGAGAAATGACTGATACATGCACAAGCTAAAGGGTTAATGATAGAGAGGAGATTGGGTGATTTTTTTAAAAATATGAAATTCGAATATGAGAGGGAAAATGAAAAATGGAGGGATGACAAGCACTTATGATTTCACATGTTGGATAACTATCATAACCTAATAGGTGATCTCACCTTTCCCCAAAACCAATAGAAAATGACAAGTCATCAATTTTATTTTGGCAGATTTTCTATGAAAAGTTTAGGTAGTTTCGTAGTGAAATTCAATTTTCTGCCACTGTATTTGCTACGAAACTGTGAAAAACTAGACAAGTGACTCATTTCTTGATTTTATGGCATGGGTGTGAAAAATAAATGATATAAAATGGATTTGATTGACATGACATGACTCATAATTGTTTTTGACATAGGATAAACATGATTTTATAAATTCTTCATCAAATGCATGACCCAACATGCCACAACATGAAACCTATGGTGACCTTATCAAAACATTTTTTGAAACTTTTGAGTCTAACAATATAAGACATCCCCATAGGAAGCATAATTTTTTGATTTAGATGAAGATCCCTGAGTACCATCGCTTATTATTTCCTCTCCTATATACAGTCCAAGAAGAAGGACCCCAGAAATTGACCCGACACAACAAGAAATTTATGACTACATTGAGTCCTTAGAAAAGAGACATGTAGAGGGAAATCCAAGTGTTGAAGAGAAGCCTACCATTCCACAAGAACCTTTAGTGAACACTTTGAAGCAATAAATCTATGAACTAGAGATACTGAACATGCACATCAAGCAAGAAAATTAATCTCTAAAGGAACAAAACCACTTAGAAAGGGTCATCAGTGACAATACTATTTTACATTTGGGGCTATGGTATAAAAAGAAGAAGAAACTGAAGAAAAGGAATGGCTACCTGCACAGAAAAGTTATCAGTTTGTAATACAAACTCCCCATGAAGAAACCAAGAATGGAAATCACTTCAAAGAAAGGAAAGAATAGGAATTTTGATGTATCAGTAGAGGTATCAGAACAAATGTAGTAAAAAGTGAAGGCTCACAATTTTGGAAATTTCCCTAGAAGATGCAATGGTCTCTTAGTGGGGATATGTTGAACCTAAAAAATGTTCCTATTTTGACATCTTTTTCCACCATATTTTCTTCCTTTTTTGAAAATCCATAAACTCAATCATAGATAATTGACATATTTTACATCTGAGAAGGCATTTAGATGATCTCTATTTTATATTATAATTTTTCTTATTATTTAGATGATTTTTTTTTACTTAGCTACATAATTCATGAAATTTTATAGCTAACCTTTGTTTCTGCAGCCACCATTATTTTTGACAGGTTTTAGGAAGAAATTGAAGAAGCGAGTCATATGTGTAGCTTTGAAATGGTCCATATATGGATAATATCCTACTTACCTATTCAATTTCGAGAAGGATTATGCCTACACTTGCAGTCAAAGATTAGTCAAGATAAGGGACGAGATCAACAGATGAAGATTATCGATTTTCTCTTACATAGCAAATTGAGAAAGAGACATGAAGACTTTGATTCTGATTAGACTTCGAGTCTTAGCTTTATTTTTCTTTCCATAGGCGAAATTGTCTCATACAGTTAATTTAAAACCTTGTATAAATATTGGTCTATCGAAACCAAGAATAAGTTTGATTTTGTGATAATATTATGTTACATTTTAAAACTCTGTTTTGTTAATGAGAAAGACCAGTTCTAGACCATTGATGCGCATATAGTTTAACTATATTTACACTTGTTCTGCTGCAGAGGGCGCCTGCATGGAAAGGAGGTTTTTATAGTCATTTCGTAGTTCAATTTATTGTCATTTCATAGCTTAATTTCTTGTCATTTCGTAGTTAATTTCTCGTTGATTCGTAGTTTAATTTCTCTTCATTTCATAGTTTAATTCAATGTCAATTAGTTTTTAAATGTTTTTTGAATCAGTTGTTTACATTTATGCACAATTGATTTTTATATATTATGCTCTCATGAATTGTTTCATTACCGTGACTCTGTCAAATTCCATTGAAATCGTTCTCGCATTTGATTACACAACAACCATAGGATATAGATTAAACATTTCATTTTGTGCAATGGATACTCTATCATTATTTGTTTTCCTTAGTTAAATTTGAATTCAATTAGTACAGTCAGTTCAATTTCATAGTAATAGATTTGATGCTTTCATTTCCATGGAATGTATAATAGAGTTAGATTGGAGTTACATTTTGATCATTCTCAGATAGATTTAAAACTAGGACAGAGTTAGATTAGAATTATATTTTGATCATTTTAGATAGATTTAAAATTATATCATATGCTCTGTTTTCATAGAATTAATGTTCCCAATTGACAAGGTAGAATATGGTTTTATTTTTGTTATGTTGATAGATAGAACATAATTCAGGGATCAATAGAATTCAATAGAATTTAGGATATTTCTTTGTTTAAATGCATAATAAGTTTAATTAGATGTTTTCCATAGATGTTTTGTCGGAATAGAATATTTTAACATATCTAAGATTTAAATTTCAAAATATTGATTTATTTTTATGCAAAATAGATTAGTTAATTGACATTTCCTTTGCTTCCTTCTTTTAGATTTTATATTTCATTCATTAAGAGTAATTTCTAAATCAATTTCTTTTTTTAGAGTAAAAATAACATTTCCTTTTCTTCCTTCTTAAGATTAAGTTTTTCATCATTAAATTTATTTTAGATTCAGTTATTTCTTAGCATTTAAGATTTCATTTAAAATCTTAGATTTCATTCCTTAGATCAAATTTTAGTTTTGAACATAAGGCATAAAATACAACCCCCCCCCCCCCCCCCACAAAAATATATATATATATATATATAAATACACAAAAAATTAAGAAAGAAGGGAATATAAGAATATATAGTGCACCACACTTCATTAGATTACTAACCTCAGTCGATAATTTATGATATAAATTTAAGACATTAAATTGACTAAACATGCCCCAAACCTTGATGAGCGTTTCATTATGTAACATTGGGTTGTACTCAACATTGGATCAATGTTGTGAGTGTTGATGATGCCTTGTAAGAGGGATTTGCCTATTATGGGGGGCTTAAAATCTTGTGACAAGGATTTGTCACAAGTGGCAACATCCCCATAATTGAGATTCATTATAGGGGTTGATAGCCCTATATCAAGGATTTTTTACCCAGGTTGACATGGTTGTAATAAGGAACTAGGGATGTCCCTAAAATAGAGGAGGAAACCTAAATCATATTGAAGGATGTGTGTGCCACATCTGATTGTGCGCAGAATATTGTATGACAATCAAGTCCACACCACAAGTAGTGTATGTGCCACTCGAGTAGGTACATCCAACCTAGAAGTAGATGTGTGCACCTTGGATACCCAATTTACAATTTACACATTTATTTCCAAGGTTGAATTTGTATTGTGATACGCCATAGGGTTGGCTAGGTTACCATGAGATCACAAAGGATTATCACCACTCATCATAGGCTTGCTCGATGACCTAACTTGGGCCATGTCCCGATCATGAGTATTTTTTCCCTAGGCCTTGTGTTTTAGGAGAATCTATGCTCATGGTGCTGGAACTTATGTCAATGTCACCAAACCATGTTCTCCGAGACATAGGCCTTCACCTTCTTGATGGTTGATGCAACAGGGTATACTTCCTCCTCACTTTAGTCTTTCTCATTTTATTATGTAGTGCATTATTTATTTCAATTAAGTTTAAAGGAAGGACTTACAATTTTTTAGAGATTAGGTAATTAGTTAGTTCTAATTTAAAAGGTAGTTGCAACTAGGTTTTCTGTTGTTCTCAAGTTCACTATTCAAGGAGATTCAAAGAATGAAATCAATTCTTAATGTCATTTTGTTTATCCATGTACTTATATAACTGAACATGGAGATTGAATCCTGAGTCCTTATCCAAAGGACCCAAAAGGAAAATTGGGAAATGGATATTGTTGCAATATAGATATGTCTATGTTTAGGAATACTTGAAATCAAAATTTTAATGCCAACCCTTGATAAGCCTACACTTCCAGTGTCTTCATTAAAAATAAAATTGGCTTTAGTGGATGGTCCAAATAAGAATCAGAGAGTAGATGGAATTGGTTTAGGAGTTGTGGCGGAAGCCAAATCCGCTGGATTGTTTGTTGATACAGGAGGTACAATTGTTTCCTCATTTTATCGAACTATAAGAGACACATTTCTTCAGCGCAAATGTAATACTATTAGACTGCCTTCTATGCATGTTGATGATTATGTTGCAAGAGGGAGAAACAATGATGGTACGTGTAGCAACTCCTATGTTGTTAATGTTTAGTGTGGAGGGTTTACTGGTGGTAGGCCATCATTTATTCATGTGTATTAATTTGTGGCTAGACAATAGGAACACCAACAACTAGTAGCTTCAGTTGGTGGAGACCTGGGAAAATATATGAAAACACTACCACCTGAGGTTGAGAGCAGTGTTGATAAAAATACAGAATCTGGAGAATCGAAGTCTCACCTTGAATATGAATTACAATAAATCAATATTGAGTTGGAAGTTTTTTCTTAATCACAAGACTTGTTGCAGTTCCAACGATTCAATGACTTTCTGCAATTTGCACTAGTGAACTTATCTTAAGAGCATTAAACTGAATCTCTTGTTGATGACGCAGAACACGATGAGTTAGATACATAGGTTGCAATTAAATTTATGGAGGATAAAGAGATAGAGAACATATGCACACATACACACACTGAAAGTGGACACAATAAATGTTGAAAAAGTTGGTGATATTCCATGTGATCTCTGTTTGTCTCAAGCACATTGAAAATAGAGTTAGTGGGGTCTAGTAATACATTTATTCTTGAGGTATTTTAAGGTTTTGTGATATAAAATTTAACATGGGAGACAGGTAGGCTTTAGCTTGTCTTTAGAGTTGCCTTAATTTTGATATGTCAAAGTGACCTTGTTTCTTGGTAAGGAAATTCTTTGGATGCATTTTGTTGTATATCCAAACTAAGAAAACTTTCTCAGTCCTCATATTTAGTGCAAGATATAATTACAAATTATTTAAGAGAGAAAAAGAGGAAATTCCATTGTGTTGAAAGTATGAATAGATTGGTATAAAGTCAAACATAATTTAAGCATTTGTGTTATGTAGGGAAATTGATAGTAGACATAGTAATAAACTAATATCAACTAATGCACATGGAAATTTCCAATAATAGTTCATGAAGGTAAGATGAGTTGATTAATTTCCAAAAATCACAAAAGGATAAATCAATAGGACCAATAAATATAGCGAGTCAAAATTGGATTGTGAGGGTGCCATGATGATAAATGAAGAAAATAACATAAGAAATGGTGAACAGGGAAGGTAAACCATAGAAACAGAGGACACACTATTCAACATAAATTGTCAAGAATTGAGATAGAGGTAGAGATAAGTGAGGGAATACATGCATCCTTGTCATCAACTATCATTGTGGAGGGGTTGATGCAAACCCTCATAATGTTTTTTGAGGAGTGCCTAAGGGTGAGACGGACTAGTTGGATGAGACTAGAAGGTTGGGATGGCACATCAGAACTCTCCCAACATTTGAAGTAGAAGAGAAGAATATAATGATGAATGTTTCACTACAAATTCTAGGATGAGGAGTAGTTACTAGCGGCAGAAAGGAGTAGGAATGATCCTGTGACCTTGTGGATGTGATACATCTGTTGGTTGAGTAGGAATATGTACATTGTCTCATAAATATGATGTTTCCCACTTACATGGCTAGTGAATTTTCAATGTGCTTGATGCCCCCTCGATGAAGATATGTTAGAAGAAATAAGTGGTGAACCTAGTGGTGCAAGGTCCAGAAATGTTTTATTATGTGTATCATTTGTGGGTGATTGCCTTGTGTATGTATAGATATTAGATATGTCTAAGTGGCATAGTAAATGGTGGTGGTAGTATACCCACTAGAATGAGAAGATATGGAATGATATTTCCCACGAATCTCATAATATATATGACATTTTAAGAAAAATAATTCCTCCCTTTCAATCTCCTAAAGATGAAAAAATTGGCAGATCCTCTCCATGTGGTATGTGTTGATTTTCTTGATGTGGAAGTGGCAGGATCAAACATTGAGCTACTTGAGAAGAGTCTTGAGGCCATTTGAACAATGAGACTGTTGCATAGCTACATAAAATGCTCATAAAATTCCATATTGGGGAAAATAGTTTGAGGGGAGGATTCCAAGTGAGCCGAAATTAAATCATGAATATGTCATCCCTAATTGGTTTTTTGATCTCCTCATTCAGGTGGTAGAGGTGACCAAGGGCATACAAAAGGTACTTGAAGGAAGGGACATGTTCAATACAAATGTCGATCTATTGAATCAATAATAATGCTGTCAAAACAAACAATCTCTATGTCTATTCAAGCCTAGAAAAGCAATAACCTTTGAGAATAAAAGAGCTAAATAAGTGTACCTATGATGTCAAGTAATGCAGTCCTCTAGGGTGAAAATATTGTGAAGGAAAAAAATAATCCTGAAAATGCTCTTAAAGGATAGACACCAAACTTGTTTTGGAAATTGGTATGTGGAATGACTTATTTATAATGGTTCATATGTTGTAGCATGATAGACTAAAGTCTCTGCAAACATTCTCAATTAGAAACAAGTAGACTAGTACCCCATGCATTGATGTCAAAGACAAAGGTTTGTCATTTGTTTGAGTTTGTTATGGGGAATAAATTTTGCATCCATTTCAATAATGAAGAACATGGCTTTGATTATTTCTTGAGGATAAGTTTCTAAGAGAAATCCATTCATATTAGCAAGATACATAATTATGATATGCATTGGTCAAGTGAGTCAAAGATATGGATAAAAACATTTTAATGAGATTTAATTATTGCATCATTTATTTTGGAATCACAGTTTTTTTTATTAGGAATGTGTTTTAAATGGAAATTCCCAAGGATAGTGTATGGAGAAAGAATTTGTGAGGTGTGTCACTTTGCTGAGTTTGTGTTGGGAATACATTTGCACCCATTTTTTAACAATGGAAAAAATGGTTTACTGATATATTGAGGCTAATTATTCAAGATTAAGCCCTTTATGTTAGCAACATACAACTTTAGGAGATGTGGAGGTAAATCAAGTCAAAGATGATGCTAATGCAAAAATTTCTATATGAACTTGAATTAGTTTGGATTCATGAATTTTGTTTATGTAACATATCTAAATTTATACTATTAAATGCATAGTTATGACCCACTAACTAGGATATTTAATATTAATGATTAAAGTCCTAGTTAATTAATATGTTAGTCTCCTTTCCTTTGGGTCACTACATTCAATGTAATATAAATAGATCACATTATTTAATTTTAATAATCACAATTCATATCATCATAAAATATTTGTATCCTTTTTATATTACATTGGCTTGCTCCTTTTCTTATAATTTCAGATCTCTCATTGTAACAATTATCAAGTTTGTTAGAATTGGTATTAGAGGGAGTTCAAACTATGTTGCACAGTGGCCACATTTCATTTTCTGGTTGTAGAAAACCTTCTTATTTACTGGCCAATTTTTTTTTTTGTGGTTGGTAGCCAAAATTATCATCTAGATGCTCAATTCCCCACACTTTTGACAAAAAAGTACAAAAAAAGGTATTTGTGAAATAGAGTTAGTTGCTGGGATCTCTACTATTTCTTAAGCACTACATATCTATGTTGAGTGGAGTAATTCTCTTCATGAATCCTGTAAAACATGGACAAGAGGTTGAGGCACAAAGGATGAGCCTGAAACTCTATTTGGAGGATGTAATATTCACATTACCATTTTTTTGGTTCTTTAGATTGATAGCATTGTGCCAAATACATTGGTAATTGCTACCTGTGAAGTTTTCAAACCAAGGTTTGCAACAAATGGACATATATATCAAGTTGGCGAGGTGAGCATATATCTTAAGTTTATCCTCAAAAACCTGCAAGTGTTTTCCCCTTTATTTATACAAGAAACCATGGGAAAAAGAGCTCACTCTGCAACTGAGTCCCCTATTTCCATCTACATCTAATCAGTTCCATGTTTCCAATAGTTTCTTTTAGAAACTTCTAGATTTTCCCAATAGTTTCTTTTAGAAAATTCTAGATGTTTCCACATTTTTTGAAACTTATGGAATGGATCATTTGAAGTGAAAGATTCAAAAAAATTTCATTTGCGAAGGTCAAATAGGTGTTGGGGGTCTCACAAATTTTTATTTTAAGGTGATTGGTCTCTGTTGTTTCTTAGGCTGGTCTTGGCCAGGAAAAAAATGCCAAGGTACCCTATGGATGCTTTGAAAAACTCCCCAATTTAGTTCTCATGTCCTCTCTTAGGTTAGAGGGGGTTAGCTACAAATATATTCAACTGTTGGTTGTCCAAATTCACTTCAACAATATCTCTCTCATGCAAATTCCATATTTCAGTGGTTTTGGAGTAAAATTTTCGAGGAACAATCCAAGCTAGACACATGAACCCCATCTAATATCCACACTAGTGCCTTTCCATTGGGCACCATTATCTTGTATTACTGAAATATAGATTTGGTTAGATGGAGGATATAGAAAAAATTAAAATATGATGTCTTAGGTAGTAATGAGAATGGGAAGGCAATCCTTGGCATTCAGAATACATTAGAATATCATAAATTCTAGTGATTGTGGTAGTAATTAACTTTTATTAGTAGGACAAAAAATCCATGGGAATTATTCAAATGAATTCAATAACACACAAGAATACATATTGGTGTTTTGGGGAAAATCACCCTAGAGGTTTGTTGGGTCTAAACCTCCACAGAGCAGGGCATGCTATTCAGAAGGACTCACCCGAAGTCCTAATTTTGATGTAGATCCCGCAGGGTCCAAACCCCCCAGCAACTCTTCTTCCTCCTTCAACCTGGAAACAAGAAAGAATGTGCATGGAAACCTAGTTGTACAACATATACTTCTCCTAAACGTTATTGCAATCCATGTGAAACATTATATAAACCATAATAAATGCTTAAATGATAATATTTTCACACATATAAATAAACATTAACACACGAGTTCAGGAACAAGATGGTTCTTCAGTATTACGAACAGCATGTACAGAAATAAAGAGTGGAAAGATCACCTGAATCCTTCCACGATCTTCGGGCAGACCTTCATCCGGATTCATCCTGCCCTTGCCTCGCTAAGATTCTTCCAAGACTTGTGCACTCGAGATGGCATATAAATGGATGAACATCTCCAGGAAACAAGGGTTTCCTATATAAATCTGGGAAAGTGCAGGAGGCACAGGGAATCAGACTTGAACTGGGATTCCAACAGAGTATAATGTCTATAAAATTTCTCGCTCCCTTAGGCCATGCACATGAGGGGCTTTTATACTTCCTCAAAGTAGTTTCAATCAGTTGGAAACAGTTGGCCACGTGCTGGGGTGGTTGAACTACTAGAGTAACCATCAACCCAGCCCAAAAATAGGGATTTTTTATATATATTTTTAATGATTTTAATGGAATACGTGGATAATTACATGTGGACTCGCGTATAGACGCGGAAAAGTCTGGGCATAACCGCGTATGGGGATTTTAACACTGTTTTTTAGTGAATTTTGTTCAAGTCTGTAGGAATGGGTGCCCAAAGCCATAAAAACAATCATGAATCACATGAGAGTGAAAAATGATGCTATAATAGATGCCCCCTAATATATGAGGTCAGAAGGGGTACATGATGGCCGAAATGTATTATGCACATAGAAAATGAAAATGAGTGTCAAGGTGCCCCAATACAATCTAACAAGTGCGAATGAATGAGTTGAAGTCGAACACTTGAAAGAATCTACCAATCAGGAGGAAATGATGAATCCCCACTGTCGATAGTGAAGAGTCTGCCACTGATGACTGCAAACCCTAAGGTACTGACAAAAAGACTCTAGACCTTATTCCCAGAGCAATGAGTCAGAGTCGATGGGAAAAGATCTGCTAGAAGGAAGGCATTAAGGCATCCCACATCAGTCCAGCACGAGTGTAACCTACAGGCCAAGATTTGGAAGGAATCAGATGAAGTAGAGTGACGGAACCAAACCGAAGTACGTTTCTGACATGCACAAGATGAAGCTAGTGCATGGAAGAAACCCTCTAAACCAACCAATAATGAAAGCTGACACAGAGGCAAGAAATCCACCGATAGGGTCAAATGGAAATCAAGGTACTGCATGAATCCCAAGTGTGATAATGTATGCTGACGTCGAACACAGGGGAAACCACTCAGTCAAAGACCCATAATGATGATCAAATGCTGAGCACAAGGTCACCTATCAATGATGGAAATAGGGCCAAGGTGCAGCTCTAGGTTTGCTCTCAGAGCAATGTGTCGTAGTCGATAAGAGACAAACCTGCCAGCAAGAAGTCAATGGAGACCTTATCAAACTAGCACGAGCAGAGGACCAAAACATCTGATGTGATAGAACAAGATACTGACAAGACTGGGAAGGCCGACTGAATAATGAGTCAAGAAACACCGCAGAATGGCCGACTCTGGTTAGACTTCCTTGAACAAAAGCATGACCTGTGATGACCATGGCAGTAAAAGTGACACTGTATAAGTCTGTTATGCAGGAGGCAGAACAAAATCTCCATATGATTGGAAGAGATAACCAACCAGGGGAGAACTGACAAGTGAAACAAGGTAAAGGCTAAACCTAGATCAAAACTAAAACCATCCCAAATGAAGGAAATATATAAGTGTATATGCTTTGTTCAAGGGAAACAAACTGACACTGTACTACCATCAAAGAATGAAGTTACATCCCGTTCCCGCTCTTTTTTTTTATATTTTATTTTTTTTGTATTTTTCATATAATAAGCCTGAAAAAGAATAAAAGAATGCTATGGTACAATGGATAGAACGAGTATCAAGAAACAAATGCACTAGTTCCTGGGATTGGAATGATCCTATGCTCAATGCAAGGTGGCGGAAACTGGTAAGCGATACTCAGAGGAATGTTCCATCCATGGGTAAAAGGGTGTCAAGTCACGATAGCTAAGTGCATGCAATGGTTAACTTGTACTGATAGACAAGGTCAAAAGTTGGCTTAAACATTGAGTCCAAATGAAGCCGGCTAAAGGTCAGGATAAACAAGTAGCCAATATGCAATGCAGTAATACAACTCAATGACACCAGGGAGCCTCTAGAGTAATAGCCAGAAAAAATGATAGTGAGGAAGAAGAAGAATGAAGCTTCAACACATAAGTCATGGCGGGACTAAAGAGGACTCCCGAGCCTACATAAAACGTAGCATGGGAAACAAGTGATAGCGAGGAACTAACTAGGAAGCCCATGTAAAGGAAGGCTCTACCACCAAGTCATGATTAAATAATCGGCGAGTGAAATGGGTGTAATACTCATGACTTGATGGGATCGACCCTATGGCAAGTGATCAGAATGGAGGCTAGTATGAAAAATGCAACAGAAAGTGGATTCCCTAACCTGTATGCCAGTGAAGATCATATACCTACCATGACGGGTCAGCAGTCATGGATCAAAATCTGGAAAAAATCTCAAAAATCGTCAAAATGTACCTGAAAACATACCAAACTAGGCACTTCCAAGCATCCGGGTTATGTAGCTTTAGACAGATTGAAAAAATAAGCATAACAAATTTTTGCGAAAATTTTCAACTTTTTGGGCATAAATAGACAAATTACCTCATATTTGGTTCATTATTACATTGCTGATTTGGAAAAAAGTGCTCTGGAGAAAAAAGCTTCTTTCGTCAAAACAGGAGCAATCGACCGTCGAATTCCACCGAATTTCTCAGGTTAGCTCTTAATTCATCCTTGCTATTCATTTTGTCCGTTCATAAATTAAAATTTAGGAATTTTCACCGTAGAATCTCTTGCTAAAAATCACGGGTTTGCGCATACGCGGGTTGGTAATGACCAAGTCATGTATACACGCGACTGTGCACAAATAAAGTCGCGTATGCGCAGCCCAATATGAAAAATGCGTAGCTAATGAATGGATTATTGAAATTTGACAGGATGACCATATCATGGAGAGAGCGCAAACACAGTGCAATAGACAATGAAGTCATGCAGAACCAAGCATCACTAAATATTCTTCAGAATTGTGGATTACTCAAGTTTTTTAAAATGCCAAATATGAAGAGCAATGTCCAATTGCTTGAAATGCTTGTGAACTATTGGGAACCGAAAGAAGACTGTTTCATTATAGATCAGATGCCCATACGCATCGAAGTGGAAGATATATATTTTATTATTGGACTCTCCCGGAGGGGGGAGCTAGTAGAATTGCACGGTAAGCCTTTGGGGGGGCTCACTGTGGAAGGTTACGTCCACGTGTACTGCGTACAGGGTTCCAAGAAAGTTGGAACTCAAATTGCAATCAAATATTTAAGGGATTTGCACATGAAAATCCTCCTTTTCACCATTGGCAGGGTGGCAGGATTTGCCTCCCTACACTAGGCGTCCATGATGCAAATGAGCATAGCAGTGGAATGCTTAACTCATGTATATGATTGGTGCACAACCCTACTCTTGTCCTTCCACCAGGCGCAGCATGGAGTACAGTTGGTAAGTTTACAATTTTTTTGACTTATATAAATTTTTTGGATTTTTCAATATGTATGAAAAAATGTGAAAAACAAACATGTTTTTGATTGGATTCAAATGACTTACAAAAATGATCATGAAACAGATATTGGACCAGTTCGACCTGAGGGATACCCATGACATAAGCGTCGCAGAGGCGAAGCGGATACAGTAGATCCAGATAGAACCCTCTAGGCTATACAGAGGAACTTGGAGGGATTAACCCGCCAAGTACCTATGGCTGCAGTGGAAGATCTGCCTGAAGCCATCCAAAGACAGGTGGTAGGAGTACCCCGCGACTGGGTACGGTTATTCCACCGTGTTGCCACTGCGATTGTGTTCTATAGGAACACAAATTCCTGGCAGGGACCTTAGTAGTAGATAGATATGATGTATCAGATGACTGTATATTTTTTGAGATTGAACATGATCGGGCATAAGCCCAAGTTTTTGTATGACCTATGGATCCAAATTTTTGTATAGTTTTGAACACTCTGATGATATATATACAATGATATTTGATGTGATGTGACAAATGCATCAAAATGTATGATTTTTTTGATTAATTTTTATTGTATGGAATGATTAATGTGCCAATCAATTGCTTGATTAGCTAATGAGTCTGCCAACCAATTGTCAGCTCGAGGAATATGAATGAAAGTTAAAAATTGAAATGATCTTTGTAACAAACGTACCCTCAAGAACAACCGGAGTAAAAATGGATCTCAAACTCGATAAGTATTGTTCAACTACGACACCACCAGCTGAGAGTCCAAGAAAACTACCAGCGAATCAACACTCAAAGACATTACCTCCGAGAGTAGATAAACAACTGCAGTTTATTCTGTTATATTATTGGAAGCAGGACCATTGCAGACCCCTCTTGATACTAATAGCTGACTGGATGGATAATGAAGCACCCAAGCCATAGAAGCTAAGTTCTGGGTGTGTCTACTAGCACCATCGGTGAAACCAAAATGACTCATGACATCCGACACAACCTACCAAAGCAGATCAAAAACATCACCATCCCATCAAAAATCGAAAAAACAACCAGATATGTACAAAGCAAAACTACTATATACAAAAGCAACATGCCAGGCCGAAGCCTAGGCATAATAATTTTTCAAATAGAGCCCATTTCTGGGCTCCAGAAACTCGTTCCCTTCAAAGTCAACCAAGGTATATGCTCCTTTCTTAAGGACTTTTTTGACGATAAAGGGGCCATACCACATAGACTTAAAATTTCCTGCCCCCAGGGCATCTTTTTCTTGGGCATAGACCAAAACAAGGTCACCTTTCGAAAAAACCCTAGGTTTGACTGCCTTATCGTACTGAACTTTAACTTGGTTTTTATGCGCCTCATTCATTGTGGCGGCATACCGACGCTGCTCATCGAGATGTTCCAGATGAAGGAGCCGTTCTTCAAGACTAGAAGTGTCAGGAAGAAGTTCAACAGCTAATTTAAGAGAATGAATCTCACATTCAATGGGAAATACGGATTCCAACCCGTGCACTAGCTGAAACGGAGTAAAGCCAGTTGTAGTTTTCACAGTTGTAGTTTTCACTGACGTCCTGTATGCCCAAAGTGCAGGATATAGCATAATATGCCAGTTGGATCGAGCTTTATCAATTGTCCTATGAAGAGTTTTCTTCAAGGATTTATTCACGGCTTCCACTTGCCCATTGGCTTGAGGATAATATGGAGATGAATGCTCCTGCCGGAAACCCAATTTTAGAGCCAACTCAGCCATCATGCTATTTTGAAAATGACTGCCATGATCAGTGACAATCTCTCTAGGAATACCAAAACGAGCAATAACCTGGTTGAAAAGAAAAATAGCTGCAGTCTCACCATCATTCGCAAAAGTAGGCATAGCCTCGACCCACTTCGTAAAGTAGTCTACTGCTACAATAATGTACTTGTGACCTTTAGTCGAAGGCGGGTTACAAGTAGTATAATCAATACCCCACTTTGTAAAGGGACCGACAGTAATGACTGGAAAAAGCGGAGCTGGATGAGCGCGCATTTTTCGAGTATAAACTTGACACGGATGACACTTTTTGACCGACTCCATACAATCTTTGAAAATCGAAGACCAAAAGTACCCAGCACGTAAGATCTTTTGGGCTGTATCAAGCCCAGATAAATGACCACCACAAGCTCCACTGTGGAAATCATTGAGCACAGCCTCAGCTTCTTCGAGAGTTAAGAATCGTCTCAGGATTGAATCAACCCCTCGACGGTATAAAGCATCACCAGTAATCAAGTAATTCTTAGCCAAGTGACGCAAATTATGACGCTCATATTTCAAAAAAGTAGAGGGAAACTTCGCAGTCTAGAGATACACAATGATATCTCCATACCAAGGATCCTGTGGAGAGATAAGAAACAAATGTTCATCTGGGAAGGATTCATCATAGACAATCTCATCCCCACAGGGCAACTCGGAGATCAATTCCGCGAAAACCAATGATTTCTTGGACTTGGTAAACATAAAATCAAGATCAAATTCCTGCAAAATCACAATCCATCTATTGTATTTTCCCCCAATCACTCGCCTACTAAGGACAAACTAAAATGGATTGGCTGCTGCCAAAACATAAGTTTTTCGTAGAATAATGTATTGCCAGAGTTGCTGCATAGCATGAACAGCTGCCAAAGCTAACTTTTCTATCGGAGTATACCGGAGTTCAGGTCCTACCAAACCTCGACTAAGATAGTAAATAACATGCTCTGCAAGAGCATCATCCTCCTGAACCAGAACCATACCAATAGTAGATTCTGCTGCTGCCAGATACAAAAGGAAATCCCTGCTATAATCAGGTGGACTCAATAAAGGAGCAGAGGTCAATTCTTTTTTCAAAGCATCGAATGAGCATTGAGCGAAGTCATCCCAAAGAAATGGAACTCCCTTCTTCAACAATCTCATAAATCCCTTGGTAACTTTAGCATAATTTACGATAAATCTCCAAAGAAAATTATACTTTCCTTGTAGACTTTGAAGTTGACGAATAGAGGACGGGGGAGGCAACTGAAGTATTTCCTCAACCTTGAAGGGATCTATCCTAATCCCTTCTATAGACATAATGAATCACAATAACCGACCGGATGTAACCACGAAAACGCACTTGTTCGGATTCAACCTAATCTTATAGAAATGACATTGTTCAAATATTTGACAGAGGTGAGCAGGATGATCCATCCTCTTTCGAGAATGAGCATCTAAATCATCCAAATACGCCTCGATAATCTTTTTGATGTCGTGGAAGGCATATGACATGGCCCGCTGAAACGTAGCCCCAACATTTTTAAGATCAAAAGGCATCTTCTTGTATGCAAAAGTACCCCAGGGACAAATAAAGGCAGTCTTATGCTGATCTTCAGGACGGATAGTAATCTGATTATATCCAGAGAAACCATCCATGAAGGAGAAAATCTCATCACCGGCACACTCGTCAATGATCTGATCGATAAATGGTGTGGGGTAATTATCTTTAGGACATGCTTTATTTAGGTCTCTGAAATTGATGCAAACTCGAATCGTTCCTTGATTTTTATCTACCGGAACAGGGTTTGAAACCCATTCAGTCAAAGGAACAGGGAAAATGAATCCCGCCTTAAGCAGCTTCTCAACCTCAGCTTTGATAGTTGCTGCCTTCCTAGGATTAACCGAATGAATTTTTTGCCTCACAGGCTTAGCGTTTTCGTAAGTCTTGATCTCATGTTGGACAATAGATGGATCTATACCAGGCATTTCCTCATAAGACCAAGCGAATACATCCCTATACTCTTTAAAGAGCTCAGTGTAAATCTGAATTTCTTCACGGGAACATTCAGCTCCGATGAAGACATTCTCAAAAATATTGGGATCCCTGGAAATGTTCACCAGGATAGTAGGAGAAATCACAGCCATGTTCCCTTCATCATAAACCTGTGTTGGTGCTAAAGGGTTCATGACTGGGCGAACAGGACCAGGAGACGGAGGACTTGTAAAACTCGTTTCAACTTCGCTCAAATCAGGTAAAAAGTAAGACCGATGATGCAAATAATCCCATGGTCTATATATACTAGTCATAGCTTCCAGGATGGCCTCTTCAGATGGAAGAGTGGTATCAAGGAAATCTTGGGCAGAAGAAGAACTAAGTGCCCAAGCCGGAGCCACATCTCCATCCAACTCTTCCAGTGAGAGAGGAGCTGGGATGGATTCTACAGAGTCAACAATAGACTGATAAGCAATCTCTGCTGTAGACATTGGAAATGCCATTCAACCCACTTGAACTTGCGCTAATGTGGCAGTAGGGGAAGGTAAGGTCCAAGGGTCCGAAAAATAATGAGTTCTGAAGAACTCTCTTCGAAGAGGAGCCTTGGAGGATGAAATTGCATTAATATGAACCGTAGGAGGAGGAATATCGAAAGTACCCATCAAGGAAGAATACATTCCAACTCCTAAATTCTCAACAGGCGCCTTAGTATTATCCAACTTCGGAACAGATGAGTCAGTAGACGCATTCGGGTCTACAGGAGGACAGTCCAGTTGATCTACTGTAACAATCCTCCCTTCGTGAGGGAAACAAATAATCCGAAATAATGAGGATGCAATGGCATCCATCTCATAAATCCAGTTTCTCCCCAACAAAAGGTTGTAGTCCAAGCTTGCATCAACTACCTCAACCTCTATATTCACAGTTTTTCCCCCAACACAGATAGGCAAAGCTGGGACAATACCATGCAGTCTGTGAGAATGACCATCAAACGCAGTCAGAAGAGTGGTAGATGGAATAGATTTGGGAGATCCAATCGTCTTCCAACATGTGAGAGACATCACGCACGTGGAAGCACCCTCATCAACAACCGTTCAAAAGATATTGCACTTCCAGTACGATGATTTAATATGAAAAGCCATATGATGGGGGAGTCTCTTATTAAAATTAGTCATATCAAATGTAATCAGAAGAGAATTTTTCGGATCAATAGCCCCAATGGTAGTGAGCAAAGCACTGCGCTGAGCTGGACAAGACTGGAGCACCTCTAAAGCCGACATGGCATAAGGAATCTGCGCCAGATCTTCCACAATAGAGTAGTTCTGGGCAGCCCTAGCGTTTGGATTAATCGTCGACCGCTTGGTAGATGCTTTGGGCATCCGAGGTATAGGCTCAACAACAGGCCTTGTAATGTGAAGCGGCTCAGTAGCATCAAGAGCATCCTTAGCTTTCGAAGACTCTTCTCCACCATAATCACAGGATCTCGTAGCGACATCCACGTGAGCACTCATCATGAATATGTTCGATGGAATTTCCCCTTCCTGGGTGCCCCCAGAGGGAGCCCCAGGATTTTGATTCGCACCAACAACTAGTTTTTGCCCTTGGGGAAAAGGGTTTGTTAACACAGCCTAGGAACTAGAAGAACCCTGCTGAGCTAACAGCGGCTGCGCATCCTGAATTTTAGGGCAAAGGTATGTGAGATGGTCTCCAGCACACAGCTTGCATGGAAAATTCACTTTCTTTTTATCCTTTTGACCCTCACCAACATGCTCGTTGGTTTTATTCGCATTACCCTTCCCATTCTTTCCTTTTTTTTTATTATTTCGTCCCTTCTTCTTCCCTTCAGATTGTTGATTTCCTTTGGGATTAGAAGCTTAGACAACATTTATGGACAACGATTGGGAAGGCGATGACTCAGCAGGCACAACCTGACCATAAGGAGTAGATTGCAAAGAAAACTGCTGCAATTGAGTAATCAGGCTGGCTGCACCACTATTGATCGATCCAATCAATTCGTCACCATGAGGACCAGGCTTATTTTTGGATAAATATAATTTGGAGTGAGGAGCATTGGGAAGATATTTATGGAGGACCCCAGACTGAGAATATATCAGTTCCAACTGTTTTTGGCCCTAAAAATGGCATGCTCCTCAGAAAATACCCCAGAGAGGGATACATCTTTCGAAATATCTGAATGCAAAGATTTCAGAAATCATTCCAACAGGAATTCTTCTGGAATATGAGCTTTAATAAGCCTCTTCCTTCTCCGCCATTCCTGAATATGGTCAGAAATGTGGGTTGCATCATCCTGTTTAAAATTAGCCAGGAGTTTAGTCCCGAAATCATAACGGACTGGCAACTGGAAATGGTTTAGAAATGTAACAGCCAGTTCTCCAAATGTAGCAAAACTACCCCCAATTAGCTCAATATACCATTTGGCAGCATTTCTAGTTAGGGTGCATTGAAACAATCTCAACCTAATCGAATCATCGATCAGGGAGTTCGAAGAACACCATAAATGGAAGGTGGTGATGTGATCAACTGGATCCTCGCCATTCTTTCCTTCAAACTTTGGAATGTTTGAAGGAAGTTTGGTGGGAACCAGAGGCCACCCCGGACTATAACGGATCGGATCATTAGTCAATTTCGACAGATCTGGCATGTTTAACGTTTCCAGAAAAGGTAAATGAGGTGGAGCCTGAGGATTCCATCCTTGATAGGATGAATTCCCAACATTCTGAAAAGAATACCCTGGATTTGATGAGGCACTAGGTTTCCATAAAGAACTCGTAGAAAAAGGAGAAGAACCTCCTCCCAATGCAGAGTTACCAAAGCCCAGACCAGTTCCCCCCACTGAAGTATGAAATGAAGAGGAAAGCCCCTGATAGGGGTTCCAGGCATTAGAAAGAGGGGAAAAGGTCTGATAAGTACTCGACGAAGGGAAAGAAGCATTCCCTTGGTGACCAGCGTAAAAATGATTCCCTGCCCCTGCTATTGTGAATACAGGGTTCCAACCTGTAAAAGTAGTCGAATTCTGACCTCCAGACCAAGGGTTGAAACTCTAGGTCTTAGAAGTAAATGGAAAGGACCCTAAAGAAGGATTGGAACTAGGAATGTACCCAATTCCAAAGGGGAACCCCTGAAAAGAAGCTGATCCACTAGCCATAGAAGACATGGGTGTAGACCCAGCTGCAACAGCGGAAAAGGAAAAAGAAGGAATCCCACTAGTGAGCATTCCAAAACTGAAGGGACCAGATTGAGAAGCATGTGCTTGGGTGAAACCAGAGCCAAACAAAGCATCACTAGAAGTAATCGAAGATATAGCAATAGTGCCCCCTCCTTGAACAGAAGCAAGAGTCTGAATGCCTGCAGCACTCACAGCGGAAGCCGCGTTCCCAGTCGTGGCCATCAAAAGGTATGTATAATATGGAGGATCTTCCAGTCTCTCTGACTCAGGTCCGATGTATTCAACAACGAGCGGATAATCAGGAGGAAGAGGAGATGGAAGTGACACAGAGGGTTCAGGTACTTCCTCTACTTGAACTTCTTCTTCATGCGGAAATTAAACTCGCGAGGTGAGCAGAGTGATCCTCTCGGAAGCAACACCAGAATCAGCTACAAAACCTTTAGACCCTTGTGGAGGATCTCTCTCCACTGCGTCAGACGTCACAGGGTGATACTCACCTGCTAAACTACTCCTACGCCTTCTTGAAGAAGGCTTTGAACTCTCGGGAGATAACCCTCGGATTATCCTCGATCGACGAGGCGCTTGATCAACCACTTTAACAAATTTTAATTAGACTCAAAAAAGATAAAGCTAGGCAAGCTAGGAGCACAGAGCACTTACTACAAAAAGAAATCCCTGAGATATAATCAAGAAAACAACCTTCAGGTATTTCCGCTCCGGGTGATTAGGACCGGAAACTAAAATACAAGAAAGCAAAATATAGAACCTCTCAAAAGTAGTATGGGATAATTATGGCCCAGGCCTACTAGCGAAGGTAACAGAAACAGTTACGTCAACCTCCTAACGACAGCCTTTGTCGGCACAAGTACCCAAGCTTCGCAAGGGCACCCCCCAGAAGTACTGCTGAAAGTGATACGACGTCTGCCTCAAGTACCATGGGTATTCCCCCCCGTAGTCACCTATGTGGAACCTAGGAGTGGCAACTATGGGCACCAATCCATGTCAGAAGCTGGGCGGAACGGTCTTGAGGTCAAATTTAGCAAATCAGAGAGGGGGTATCTCTCTTCTCAGCCTTCACTTCCCCTCGCGCTTGACTCTCTGGAGGAGAGATTTCCCAGTCCACCTAACGGAGTTAGATTTCGCTCAATTAATAAACTTCTATGTTTTGTTTGACTGGCCTTGGAGAGTTAACTCTCCACTCACCTAATCCAAGGCCCTACAACCTAGCTAGTTGGTGTATGACACTTCAAAAACTTGCTAGTTGCTTTTAAATTATATCGCTTATTTTAATTGGCCGTTATGTTAAGTCAAAGGGATACGGAAATGAAACTTGTGGTGTTTTGACGCAGAAAAGAAATTAATAAAAACCAAACTACATGCAAATGCAGTTATTGTCTTTCGATGAAAAGAAACTTCTACACAGGTTTTACGAGATTAAAAAATTTTATTTTTATTTTCAGATAACAAACTCCACACTCACAAAAACTATGAAAATGACTAAATTCTTAAGTGCACCTGATGCAAATCACTAAGAGCATGCAAATTCTAAGATGAAAAATATACTAAAGTAGAGAGAAATTTCCCAAAGATCCTTTAGTTTTATCTCTTTTTGGTTGTCCAGAAAGCTAGTTCCCAAAATAAAAAACTCTTAATATAAAGACACCAAAACGCTTGAAACAAGAGGTAGAAACCAATGACAATTCCTTTCCAAAACCAAGTCAAAAACCAAAGGCAAGAAACCTCAACAAAGCTTCAACAGATATAACAAAACGAAAACAAAAATGCAAAACAAAAGCAAATGACAAAACAATTTATTTTTTTGAGCTTTTGAGTTTTATAAAAAGGAAGAGCTCGAAAAGACCAAGAAAAACTACCAAATCCCAAGCCAAACAACTCTGAATTTCAAGAAAAACTTCAAAAATGCTCTAAACCTTATAGGGCTAGCTAGTAGCAAGATTTATATGAGCAAAAGAAGACAAGAAACTAAAACACTCAGCCTAGAAGAATAGTACAACCTTGTAGCAAACAAAAACTTCAAAGAACCTAGAAAGACTCTTCAAAAATTGCAACAAGAGCTAGTCAACTGAACTCAAGAAAACCAACCAAGAAATGGGCAAAAATCGAAATGCAAAGCAAGACACAAAGGTAGGAAAGAGTAAATGAGCAAAATCTCTCTGTTCTGATGAAGCAGAACAACCAAGAATCCCCAAGAAGAGATCTTGGTACTCAAACCAGAAATGCGAGCACAAGAAACAAGATTTTCCAAAAAAGCTAGTTTTCAACCAAACCAGAGAGAGAAAAGACCAAAGACCACTTTCTACACCATCCAGAGGATACAAAGACACTACAGAAACAGGTCTCCACAGGCAGACAGGGCTAAAAAGCCTAAAAACCCAAAATTTCAAAATTGACCCAGGTATACGCGACTTGACAGTTTAGTAACAAACGTGCATACGTGACTGTGCTAAAGGAAACCCGTGTATACGCGACTACCTTTAACAAAAACTACGTGTATACGCGTCTGTGTGCAGACAAACCCGCGTATACAAAGGTAAATAATGAAAAATAAAAAAGATCAAGCCTGGATAAGAAACCAGGACTTCAGTCTGACTGAGAAAGAGTTAACTGGACTGGAAATAAAAGTTAAAATTGTTTGAAACCTATCAAACAGCTGAAACCACCCAACAGGAGAATCACAAGAATGTGCTCCCCAGCAGAGTCACCATTTCTGTTTTGGGGAAAATCACCCTGGAGGTTTGTTGGGTCTAAACCTCCACAGAGCAGGGCATGCTATTCAGAAGGACTCACACACAACCATACTTGAATGAAAAAAACTAGTTAACAACGATAACAGAACTCACCCGAAGTCCTATGTTCGATGTAGATCCCGCGGGGTCCAAACCCCCCAGCAACTCTTCTTCCTCCTTCAACCTGGAAACAAGAAATAACGTGCACGGAAACCTAGTTGTACAGCATATACTTCTCCTAAACATTAGTGCAATCCATGTGAAACATTATATAAACCATAATAAGTGCTTAAATTATAATCTTTTCACACATATAAATAAACATTAACACACGAGTTCAGGAACAAGATGGTTCTTCATTATTACGAACAACATGTACAGAAATAAAGAGTGGAGAGATCACCTAAATCCTTCCACGATCTTCGGGCAGACCGTCGTCCGGATTCGTCCCGCCCTTGCCTCGCTAAGACTCTTCCAAGACTTGGGCACTCGACATGGCATATAAATGGATGAACATCTCCAGGAAACAAGGGTTTCCTATATAAATCTGGGAAAGTGTAGGAGGCACGGGGAATTAGACTTGAACTGGGATTCCAATAGAGTATAATGTCTATAAAATTTCTCTCTCCCTTAGGCCATGCACATGAGGGGCTTTTATACTTCCTCAAAGTAGTTTCAATCAGTTGGAAATAGTTGGCCACGTGCTGGGGTGGTTGAACTACCAGAGTAACCATCAACCCAGCCCAAAAATAGGGATTTTTTATATATTTTTAAATGATTTTAATGGCATACGCGGAAAAGTACATGTGGACTCGCGTATAGACGCGGAAAATTCTGGGCATATCCGCGTATGGGGATTTTAACACTGTTTTTTAGTGAATTTTTTTCAAGTCTGTAGGAATGGGTGCCCAAAGCCATAAAAACAATCATGAATCACATGAGAGTGAAAAATGATGCTATAACAATTGGACAATATTTACATGAATCCCTATGGTTCATAGGTACACTATAAAGATTGGATAACCTTGAATTCAGCGAAAGACACTCCTTAATACTAAACAGGTTGGTAATAAAGTTCCAAAGAATCTAAAGGTAAATACCTTACTCTGTCTTGATGATAAACCAATGCAAGAAATAGAAAAATAGAAAGTATTTGAAATTATTCACTCTGTCACATTATATTCAAATATAATCAAAGAAACAATGTTGACTATAAATCTTGAACATTCATCTTGATAACTGAAGAAATTTATCCATAAATTGATAGAAAATTGGGAAAAAGTTCTTGATTGAATAAGAAAGCATACAAAAGATAGGATACAAATTCTGTTAAAAGGGAGGTGAATCTTCTGGTACACTCTCAGATATTTTATTAATACAATGGCCCCTTGGGCATTAGAGAAATTTAGCCTACAAGTTTCAAAATTCCAACTCTTTACAAAGTATTCTATTATGTCTTTTATCCCCTCTTGCATACTAAGTTCCAGCCTTCTTTAGTGTAACTGATTTCCAAGAAGAGAAAGGAAGATGAGGTGTATTGAGGAGGTTTGTCACCTTCAGGTATGAAGAATCACAATTGTCTTAGAAAATAATGTACTTTGTTAGCATTAATTCTCCATGAATCCATACATTTATAACAATTTGGAATTTGTCTTATCTATAGTCATAAAGTGAATATGCTATTATTGTATTTCCAAGTATTCATTCTGAATGCCATTTGTCATTCTGAAAATACTATCCACTCAATGAATGTATCAACATCCATCCAGAAATTGATTGATGGAATTCTTTATGAAGCAAATGACAAATGATTTTTCCTAGCTTATTTTTCCGTATGAATGCACCTTTGTTTCTCATTTGGTTATTTTAAGTTGGAGCTATTGCCCTTCACCTTTAAATTTTTTTTTGCATAGGTATTTACCAACACTAAATCTTGAAACAATGAAAAACAAACTTTGTTATTTTTTTGATTCTATTTATTGTTGTTAATATGGCCCTCATAAGTTTCTAGTTTAATAGCGATGTAAATTTAGCAGCAACATTTGGAAATGGACCCAAACCCAACAACCATATTTCAAATTATGAGTGAAGTCATTTATTGGAAGGTTCGTTGAAATTCTACTAGCCATTATTTTAATCCTCCTTTTGGATCTAGTGTAGAAACATGCATATACCCTAAGGAATTACGCAACTAAATCCTAAGAAGTTGCCTCTTTCTTCCAGTAGGTGAAATAAAACAACATGGGATTTTTCTTTTAAGCTTACTGGATAAAATTTGCACAACGTTCTATCTTCCTTTCCTATCACTCAGTGCAACTCAATATTCCTGTAGTTTTGGAGAATCAAAGGACTCCATATTTTTCACAGTGATTCTGAGTACATTCTCTTAAATGATTTCTAGTGAGAGAAAGATTTAGATGAAGGAACAAGTTGTCTTCAAGAGAGAGGGAGCTAAAATTTTACTGATAGTGTTAGTGTTGTAAAAGCTTCAGAAATAGCAATGCCAAATTAAATACAAGTTGTTGGTTCTAGCACTATCACAAGGCACACCATTATACCAGAAAATTATATTGATGTCACAATGTGAAGAAACAAAAACGACCTTGCATCTGACAATTGAAAGAAACATTCAATGATGCCTACTGGATCTAGATATGAAGGTACATTTATATTCATAAAATATGAAATCCAAGTAGACAATTGATGTTCACTAATGCTTGCAATAATGGGAATATACTTTCTCGCAGAGTTTGGATCAAGAAGGCTTAAGAATTCATTAACTCTATCCCTTTGTGGGATTTTTTTCTACTAATGAAACCAATATTTCTACAAATGAAATAGATACAAACATTCAAACTGAGATTACATGATTTATTTCTACTTTTAACATCTTAGCCAACACAGTACAATTTTTATAATGCCTAAATGTGACAGTTGAACTATGACAAACATAAGAAATGATGCAGACTGCTCAGATGCCATGACTACATTGAAACTAACAACGGGGACAAGAAAAACCAACATAGAAGTTAGACACTAGAACCTGAATATAAAATATAGATTTTAGACCTGATGGAAAGGTCATATATATTATGTTTCAATGGATCTCCGAAGTTTAACAATGATTAACTAGAGGGAAATCATGTACAAGCCTTGAAATTTGATAAAGAATTGGAATAGTCCCATAAAGAGGCAGTTGTTTTTCCAATTGAAGGATAGTTTGGTTGTAGCTATAAGGGATTCAAAGACATGTTTGAAGAATCTGAAGAATAAAATTCAAATGGCGGTGTCTTCCCTATTACAAAGGCGAGCCTCATAGGCTCCCTTGAGGATGATCATGCTAAATAAGATGAAAATTCTGAAAATTTTCCATTTGATGCCTTGAGTAGTGACAAATACACTGCCCTAAAGGAGGATCAATGTGATTTTCTTAAAGAAACCACTGATACAAGAAAATGGGCATGGAGTACTGGGTGGATGATCCTCTTTTTAGCATCATCGTAGACCATCATGAAGTTTTGCTGCCTAGTGAGACAGGGGTGGTATTACAATAGTAATGAATTAAGAATCCAAACTAGGGTATGGAAGAGACAACATCATTGGCCTCATGGGCTATGAAGGTATGCTCACTTTCCTAAAAGAGACACCTAAAATTTCAATCTCAACATAGTGCCCTTGATGATGACATAGATACTCCATTTTCAATCAAAGTTTTGGTAATGGAAGTATCATCTATATAGACAGTCACAACAATGCTTTTGGGGTCAACATACTTTGGATGTGTAGCTTTCTCAAGCATGATACCAAAAATTTGTCCCATATATGAACAGTAGGAGGATTTATTTTCTTTTTTCCTGACACTTTGATACATGGTTCCTTGATGAACTTGTTGTAAATGGGTATTTATTTGATGGCCTGAAGAAGGGGGATCTTTACATAAATATTTCTAAGAATATAGAGATAGAGGTATGGTAAGGGACTCACCTAACAAAGGAGAACAAAATTCATTCAACATGAAGACCCAAAAATGGCGAGTTGAAGTTAGTGACTCACCCATCCATCATATCCTTTAAAACAGACCATAAAAATAGCTAGAACATATCTTTCCAGTAAATCCATAAAATATCCCCAAAATAAAAACCATGTGATATATAGACATCATGTAAGAGACATGCAATACTGATAGCATAAAAAATAAATCTAATAGAAGTGATTATGAAGTTATGAACATATTCAGAAGAATGGCTTGCCAAACACTGTTGAATATGCCAAGTCATTGTATCCACAAACAATGCAGTTTTTTAAAGTGCATTTACATTCTTGTTTCTTTCTCCATAAACATGAAGAAAGGAAAGATTAATAAATCTAACAAGCCAATTTAATCTTATAAATATTGGCTTCAAGTTATGGTTTTACAAGTAATAGATCTCATTTATCCATTTACTACAACCGGAGAATCTCCAAATATTTGAATATTTTGAGCATATTTTTCTGCTACAAGAGTGATTAGCAACTTTAATGTGATGAAATCTGCCAAATTATTTGGGCCACTTCCCAATTGAGCTTTGAACTTTAGAACATGATCATCATATAGATATCTCATCACTAGCTCCACTATATGGTGGATCACCTTGACTTATGCCATCAAAGAAAGCCCATTCACCATTTTTATCAATCTGCTTCTTTTGAATCACTCTAGGTGCTTTATTGTTTTAAAATTAATGAAACTTGAAGAATATATATGGTCTGAACATCATAGTGAATAGTAGGAATATATATGTGTGCAATATGTTCCAATCCAATTTTGAAAGCTGCTAACAATGCCAATGATATTAAATTTTTTAACAGCTAAATCCTTGCATTATTTATGTAGCCCCTCATCAATAGTGAGGCCACTCCATATCTATCTTGAACCTGTTATCCTTTCCAATCCTTGCCATATCTAAACTGCATAAAAACACCACCATAAGAAAGAACTCATATAATATCGGTACGATTATTGCAGAAAATATACCAACCTAGACCACCATAGCCTGTTTCTTTGTAAAATATCCCAAGAAATGAGTTGTTCATTAGAGCTAACCACATGAAAATTTTGGACATTTTGATTTCCAAATTATCTCCCACCTTCAAATCACATTCTCCTCTGCCAAGAAATGACAACCTCATTATGGGGTATATATGTCATAGGCTGGACTCTATCCCCATAGAATTTCATCCTGCTCAATTACCAACCCCAAAATTTCAGCTTTTTTGTCCTCTTGTCTCCAAATGGTAGTAATTTTTGGATAAGGAACCTAGAAAATAAAAATAAAAAATCCATCTATATGTAACTTCTCAATCAAACCATCCAAAAATCTAAAACCCTCACCATATCCAACCCAAGTGTCACACCCATTTCTCATTCTTGATGCTTTTCCAACTTGAAAATGCAGGTAAGTTGTGAATGCTATTAAAAATATTCACCATATGCAATAACATACTTACGTCTTTCCCATTTCTTCATTTCGTCTTCCAACCTAATTCAGACTCAAAATATGTTTCCTAGAGATGTTTGATTACTGATACAAGAGACACAAAATATAAATAATTTATTATATATATTTTGTATTCTTAGAGTTTTGAATATTTCCCTATTAAGTTTATTCTTTTTTATATCTATAGAGCAGTGTTGCAAACATCCTAATTTTATTCTTAGAGATGTGACTAGTATATTAAATTGTTGAGGACATAATGAGGGAATAAAATTTACTGAATGTGCCGACAATTCTATCCTTATCCCTATCAAAAGATGACATATATAAAGTATAAACTTCTCAACCTATAAAAATAATGATTAGAGCTATTACCAGATAAATAAGTCACAAACGATAGTTGTCTAACATAAGATCTCCGTATTTAGTCTAGAATTATCTTCAAAGAGGTTGCTCTAGTGGTTATTTTATTAAATGCAATTGGAACATTAAATTGAAAACAACCATTTAATCTTGGTGTGTGAAAATAAAAAATCCTTATCATGCAATTTTTTCTTACAAATAACAAGTAGTGGAATCTAGACTGTCTTTTGGACATACTCTCTTGTTTGAATTGGACAACATCTGGAAAGGGATCAAGCCATAGCTTAAAATGTTAGACACTTGCCTTAATTTAATTTCTTTAATTGTATATGATGAATGGTTTATACTGTTTTTTCATTTCCTGATCCAACTTGAAGGTCATAATAAAGTACTGCATGGCTTACTTATTGAGTAGGTCTCGTGGTTTAAATATCCCATAATGGCTTATTTCTTATGAATAATTTTTGTAACTGCAAATATTGAGAAATTAAGATTTGATGTAGTACACTCTTGAATCTCAATAAACAGCTTGGATATCCTCATTGTTGCTATCTAAAATTTTCAGTGGTTGAGGAGGATAGTTTCCTGTAATAGAGTAATTAGAACTTTAAGTTTATAAGACATTATATATTAATATAACTTGCATTGCGTCGACATGAACTATGCATATATACCTTATACTGTGCAGACATTAACTATTTACATATAACTATATAAATGAGGCAATAGGACATGAAAAAAATTCAGTGTAGAATTTGAAATATTTATAGGGGTTTTCTAATATGATTCCTTTGACTGTTAGTGCTTTCCAAATTAACACCAAAGTGGAAATCCATTGGCACTAGGGCTATAAAATTTGTACATTGGCATGCCTGGCTTGCTTCCATGACCATCACGGGTCATGCAGGAGTTGAAATGATTCAATGAACCCTGGTGGGGGGATTATTACCACCCCTGCTTTACCAACCAAAGAAGCCCTTGTCATGATAGAGCCCGACAGGGTAGTGATGGTGTAATATTTCTAAATTAGCATGCAGCTAATTAGAATATTAAAATATGATTTTGATTCTTAGTTAGAAGAATAAGAGGGTAGGGAGACCCATAAATCTCCTTAGTAGGAATAAAACCACTCCAAATGTGAATGGAGGGCATCAAAAGAGTTGGATAAAGCTCCGCAATGTGTGAACAAGGGAAAAGCCATGTGGATTGGGTCAAATTTGACCAAATCAATAGTGCTAGTATGGAAGTAGTGGACATTCAATGAGGGACAATGCAGTTTTGGAGGGAGATCCTTTTCATGGAAGTAGTGCCTTTAATGAGTGGGGCCAAGGGTGAGGAAGCTCACCAAGAATATAAGGAAGGGGATGGCATCCATTGTGATCATGTTTAAGATTATTATTAGATTATGGTATGTTAATACTTTGGGCTCTCTTCAGCTATTTAGCTAAGATTGTAGTGATGTTTAGCTAAGATTGCAGTGTTGTTTAGCACAAGGGTGTTCCCAAGCGGGAATCCCACCTTCATCCTCGAGGACTTAGAGTGCCTAATCAGGAGAATTTCTTGAGCATTATTTCCACATTCTGGCATTTGGCCAAGCTACAAATTTCTTCTACATTGTAGATTCTGTTTAGATATGTGCTGAGTTGCAGGGTGCAATAGTGGAGGATTTCTTTGGATCATTTCCAAAGATTGTTTTTCAGTGGAGGAAGGTTTCTTTTCATTGGAGGATCAGTGAGGAAGGTCCCTGAGCTTCATTTCATATTTTGGCATCAGGCCAAGTCTACATCATCACCTACAATGTAGTTCCAGTCCGTGAATACATTATTTTAGAGATTTGTTGCAGGGGTGAGTTCAGTGCTCCATCTGGAGTGTTTACTTTCCATTGAAGGGATTAGACCTTCATTTAGAGAGTCTATTCGAGGAGTTCCATTCAGATCTACGCCAGTTTTAGCCACCTCCTCTTTGTGTTTCAGTTTCAGTGATTCTTCAGCCCTAGGTCTTTAGATTCACCATTTGTATTTTGTGTATTTCCAGAAACCCTTCTTGGGTTATCTAGGAAAAATGTTGGGGAGCATAGATCTCCATTTTTGGCCTTGTTTGAGCATTGTAATAATAGATCCATATATTAAAACTTTTTAGTTTTAGTATTAGCTACTAAAACTGCGCTGTAATTTCTTCAGTGTTTGTGTAGCAATGGTATTACATGTATTGGTGCTTTTAGGCATTGGGGCTTCTCTTGCCTAGCTTGAGGGACTGGATCCCCAATATATTGTACTTATTTATTGATTTTATACATAATACCATAGATATATCATTTGGATCATATGTAATTTCTTAATATTTACTGCTACTTTCCTTTATTTTGAGCTATATTTCTGCTTTCCCCATTTGGGAATATTACAGTGGTATTAGAGCATAATCTTGGCTCAACCTATGGATCTCAGCCATTATGATATAAGGAGAATAAGAAGAAGGAGGAAGAGATCAGAATGATAGAAGAATGAGTTTTATCTCATCTCTTTTCAGATCTACGAGGGACCTCACCAAGGAGGTCAAGAAAAGAAGAATAGAGAGAAACAAAGAGACCTCATTAGGATTTCAAGAAGAGGAAGGTTCATGCACTTCCTATCAGCAGAAAAGAAAACCGGTATTGCATAGAGCTCCAAAATAATACACTATGTCTACTTTATTTGAAGAGTAAGGTGAATGACATGGAGATGGAGGACACTTAGATCATAAGATTCTAAGTGAGTATCTTGCGGAATATAAGTCTCAATCAAGAGCTTTCAAGGAGAATCTAACTCTTCTACAGTTCATTCAACTCAAAGAAGAAAGAAGACCTTGCAACAATACAAGAAGAAATCACAGTATGTTTCCATTATATACATTTTATGGGATATCCACATGCACATCAAGGGCTTTTGGAATGGAGTTGGATGCATTGTTCCTATTACATCTAGTAGTAGAAAGAGAATTGGTTGAGATTGTAGCGCTACACCTTGAGGGTGAAGAAAAAATTTGGTGGTTCAGCCATTTGAGTCATGCAAGAGTGATTGCATATGCATATTTTACTCAAAGGTTGATCAATAATTTTGGCAAGAAGAAATCAGAGGAGAAGAAACTTCCACCACCACTTGCTACAGGAGCACTTGCATCAAGAGAACTTGATCTCTTGACATTTATAGTTCCATGTACTATTTTGGAGATGCATGAGGAGGATGAGACTTATACCAGCGCTGGTGCATCCATAGAGGAGCAGGCATCATCATCAGTAGTAAGGGAAGTCATCACACCAGTGTGAGGAACCCCTGTAGTAGTACAAGATGTTCCCAAGCTAAACCAAGGTATGCAAATGTTTCCACTTTCTGTTATTTAAGAACATCATATGGAGGGTTGTGGGGACATGCAATTACATGGCCTAGGATCAAAAAACACTACTTATTTGGAGCAACATACTATCACTACGTAGATGACCCTTGATAGGATCAAGGAGGAGATATAAATTCATCCTAGTATTTCATTTTTGAGCTGCACACAACTCTTGGGGTTGGAGTGTAGATTTTTGGAGGATAGGATGAATATTTTCCTAAATAATCCAATGTAGAACTATATGTTCAACATTAAGCATGATTATGAGACAACATATGCACCATCATGGAGATCAGTAGCAGTATCATTGAGCAAAAATGATGAGTTAGGGGCCCAACGATTTTTGGAGCATTCCAATGACCATTCTATTATTGCCTAAATCTACCTCAGGCTGAAGGAAGGTAGAGTCTAGGGTAACATCAAACCACGCTTAATTTGGTAGCTAGCCCTACCAGATTGGGAGAGGGCTCTCTCCTTGTCAATCTCGCAAAAAATGATCAGTGAGGCTTGAGATGACTTGAATAAAGGATGATTTTAGGCTAGGTATATATGTAAAAGAGTTTTATTTGATTTTGAGGGTGTTTTGTTGGATCAGAGGGAAAGGCATATTTTGGGTCTGGGAAATGATCAGTTTTGCAGAGAGCTGAATTGGGCAAGAAAGGCAATTGTTTTGACACTTAAAATTTGAATAAAATGGATAGCTCAGACCAGTGAGGAGTTGAATAGGGAAAGAGACTTTCAATAATACTCTTCAGATAGTTGAAAAATAGAAAATTAAACAAAGCTCAAGGTAGAGCACTGCAAATATAATGAATTCCACCTTTATTACTTGTTTGTTTAATTTAAGAAGAAATAAGAAGGAAGATGATACACATGAAACATCAGTAAACTTACAATAACAGAGAGAAAGACATCATCAAAACAAAGAGCCACATGGATCCCAAGGAGTTTTGAAAACCCTGGTCTATTCCTTTTCCAAAATGCAGAGATGAAATGTACAATGAAGCTCAAAGCAATCCCAAGTGTCCCACACTGAAAATGACTGAAGAACTACAAGATATAGACAAGCATAACTCATACCCATGCCTCTAGGGGTCGAGCTTACTAGTTTAGGATTTTTTTCAACAAGATATAAACTAATAACAAGAAAATAGGCAGTGGAACAACTTGCCTCTATAAGATAGGAAACTGATTCATTCAGTTACATTTCACTTTTTGGTGAATGAATATACTTGCATGAGTAAAAATGTGCCAAAATTACATAAAAGCCATAAAATTACATCAATTTACATCAATTTTTTTAATTTTGGAGATAAAAAAGTCAAACTATCCAAAACTAGGTGAAAAATAGAGTTACTGAGTGAAAAAGGAGCCAAAATCCCCAATGCGTCGCGCTTGAAATCTCTATGCATCGCGCCAGTTTGGAGCTAGTTTTGATGGCCTTCTCAGTGTCCCAATTGAGTTCATAATAGCTCGTTGGAAATATCTGCCTGTCTACTTTCCAACCCAAGTGGAATTTCTGAATTTGGTTTCCATTTACCCCTCCAAACATGATTTTTCCCAACACTGCTTCCTGTGTGTCCAAAAAGGTGCAGAAAGGTCATTTTTAGGGTGTTTTTGACCCTTCCGGCAACCCAAAACTTGTAAAAATATCTAGGTAATGGGTAGGCATGCATAAATTTTCATGAAAAATCAAAAAATACAAATTTTTACCCAAGAGGAGCTCCCAATCATAAGCGCGCGCCAAGTGGTGCGACGCGTCGGGCAGAAAAATATGTGTTTAGGCCAAAAAAAACAAAATTTGCAAAATGTGTCCCAAATTTCTTGAAATTTTGGCTGAGTGTATTCCATCATGCACTATGTTGGGCCAAGGAAGCTTTGGCCAAAATTTGAATTCTATCTTTCCTTTTCCGACCCTTTAATGCCCTCTTTAAGTTAGCCTTCAGGATCTTGATTCATGCCTTGTAGACATGATTTCTTGCCCAATAATGATTCTTCATGTGCCTAAACATATTTTTCTCCTTGTTAGCTTTCTCCAAATGCCTATTTACCCTTCCAAGCCAAGTTTCGCGATCAGATTTTAATTTCTTGCTCAAATGTGGTCAATTTGATTTTCCTCCTCTTGGCAGCTTGTCAGTTTTGCCTTCATGTTTTTGAGCGCCATGGATGAGTGGGACTGATGAGGGGAGAATTTGATGCTAGCTGTAGGATTTTAGGGAATGAAAGGGTTTAGGGGATGACATCTAGGGTTTGGGATGGAAATTGTGTTTGGGGATATTTAACTAGGATTTGGGGTAGTGGGATTAGGGATTTAGGGTTAGTTGATTAGGTATATGGGAATTAAGGAATGAGTGGATGAAATGTAACGAAAGGGAAAAAATGAGCGAATAAAGGAGTGAGGGAGTGAGAGATAGCTAGGAGTGGAATTGGTAGTGAAACATGCAATTTTCAAACCCTATGCAATTGCTTTTGGCAAGAAATGTAAAGAGGTAGGGTTTTGATTTTTTCTCTTTAAATCAACATAAGCACCAAGAGAAATTCATTTGTTGGTCATGGAGGGATGTTAAATTACTTTGGAAATGAAGAATTTAGAAATTTGAGAGATTTGGTGGAATATTTGAATGGATTTCAGGCTTTTTAGCCCAATGCGCCGCGCCATCTCAATGCGTCGCGCCAGTTCATTTTTTACACTGCAGAGGGCTGCCCAATGCGCCGCGCCAACTCAATGTGTCGCGCCTTTTTACAGGAGACTTTTGGAGACCTTCTCGGTGTCAAAATTGGGTGTAGGATAGCTCGTTTGAAATATTATTGATTCTAATTTCTAACCCAATTGGAATTTTTCAATTTGGAGTTCATGTGCCCTATCAAAAATCAAATCTCCCAAGACTGGTCAAAATGTGAAAAATGAGGCTGCCTCAAGGCAGAGTGTTGTTTCAGTGAAATTTTTAAGGTCTTCCTCAACTCCAAATTGAGCTCATGATATCTCATTGGAAATATATTTGTGTCTAGTTATCATTTGACTCATCAAGAAAGTCATTTGGCCAACCAAGATAGGAGAAATATTGATTTTCCCAAGGTCACTTCAGAGGTGCATCAATTCTCCTGAGGCAACTGTATTTTTGAAATTTCTCTAAAACCATGACACTTGTGTAAAAATTGAAGGATTTTTTTCTTCCTTAGCCTATTTTGGACAAAAACCTCTCTCAGTTTTCCCAAATTCATCTTTTATTGCTCAGAAACATCATTGGAGTAAAACTTATCCTGATATGTGGAACAAGGGATTTGTCGAAATGAAGCGAAATGAAGGGGATAAGGGGCTTCTAAATTCTCGAGAAAATTTTGGGAAGTATGGAGGGATGTTAGGAAGTACTGGAAAGTGGAATTTCAAATATTGAGTGAGGGGAAGGGGTCCAAAAGGGAAAAACACAGGCCTAGCCTAGAAAATTGCCAAGTTGTAGCAAGAAACTAGGGTTTGTGTGAAAATCAGGAATTTGGGGGATCTTAGTGATGGGAAGTGTTTAATAAGGTACATTAAGGATAGGGGTAGGTGTATGAACATCAGGATACAAGTTTTGCTGATGATTTGACCATCCAAGAGAAATTACCTCCAAAACCCTAGGAGAGGGAAATGAACCTTACCTAGGCACAATTGAAGCATGAACAAGGTGTAAAATGACCTAGTGGAACTTGAAATGATGATGAAAACCCTCTGAATGATGGTAAACTCAGCTGAATGGTGACATGGACCGAAATTTGAACAACTTTGACAGGAGTAAAAGAAAACCCTAGACTTAATACCTAGTGACCAAATTTTACTTGAAGACTCACTGAAATGACAAAATTTGACCTTGACACCTTAAAATCACTTTGTAAGAGCATGTTTGATCACTGGAGGAAGGCTGCAAAGACTGAAACTGACACATTCTACATATGTAGTAGGGGATAAGTAGATGGTTGATGAGAGAAATCTTATCTCCCATGATGGATCTTGATGAGCACTTCATAGCTCAATGAGAATATTTTTCCTTCAGTATACTTGGATCCTTATGGATTCAACATGGTCATTGATGAGTGGTATTCATATGGAGATCTCCAGGAGGCTACAGTTCAACGTCCCATGAAGTGTAGAGATATTTATTTGATTTGGGAGGATGGTATTATCTATTGGAGGAATACCCATGTAGAGCATGATAGTAGACACTCACCATTTGTTAGATGGGTGATGTTGATGAGAAAGAGCCTGGTGAGCCACTTGTAGATCTATGACACATGGCAGCAGGAGGCAAGGCTATGTTGGCTACTCTTGAAAGATTTTGGCCATCATGTAACATATCCTATATTTAAGGGTGTGTTAGTATTTGGGACATGGAATGACACTTGCATCATATGGTAGCAAGGAGTTTGGTTGCATTGGGGTGATGTGGAATTTCTCATTTCAATCATCATGTTTTCACCCCATGGTTTGTATTATGGAGGTGTAAGGAAGCAACAAGATCTATTGTTGCTCCAGTTACTCTTGGGAGAGTATGGGCTGATTTTCTCCCACGCTTTTCACTATGATTCTGAAGTGGGGGATGGAGACATCTACTACCAGGATATGATCTTCCTGACTTGGACCTCCAAGCACAAGAATAAGGATTGACATGCAACACATGGGGATTTTCTCTCTAGTCACACTGATTTCATGACGACATACCGTATTATCATAGAGAGATTCACTTGGGAAGGCATCAAAGAAGAGATGCACCATCACATGCGGATATGGATGGATTATTTGGAGGAGGGACATAACTCTTTGATAGAGTTAACACAACAAATTCCTTCCTCATTGGGGATGAGAAGAGGTTCATCTATGAGCCACTTCACCAACTTGTTCAAGGAACATGGTAAGGATTGTGTTTATGTGCATCATGATTCACTTACTATGTGCTTGTATTTCTTTTCCATCCATGTACAGGTTATTGCTCCAAGATGGGGCACTCTTTCTCATAGACTTCATGGTATACTTGGGGCCATAAGTAGTAATGATGATGGCCACTCCCTAGGAGATGTTGGGGAGATGATATCTTATTCAGGGTGTGCTAAATTTCCACCATACATCATACACCTTCTCCAAACATGTGAGAAGATTGGGGCAGCAAACAAGTGGTTGGGAAACCACACATCATGCCATATTCTGATGCAGTTAGGAGTAAGACTACATTGGTTTCACTTGAGGGACCACTGTCCTTCTCCATTACTACACATGGCAGCTAGCATGACTTTGATTGTGATCCCATATGTTTATGATGTTCTTATTATTTTTGGGAACATGATTGGAGGGATGACACATTGGTTGGATGTGTCCATTGGGAATGAAACTTCCCACACTTCTTCATGCTTCAGGAGGAGCATGGGAAATTATATGGTTGCTACAGTATATCACTTGTTTCCTTATGAAGTGAGCCATATGATTGACTTGAGTCTTTGGGAGGAGCCTCTCATGAGCATGTGGGAGGAGTTTTTTTATGAATTACCATTCTGAAGGGCGATTCATTTTATATGGATGATAGCTTGGAGATTGGAGCTTCACATGGGAATGAATGTTCCCTACATTTTTCAGATCTATCCTTGCAGTTTCTTGAGGAAAAGAAACATTTGGGAGGGGAGGATTGTAATATTCCTAAATTAGCATGCAACTAATTGGAATATTAAAATCTAATTTTTCTTCTTAGTTATAAGAATAAGAGGGTAGGGAGGCCCATAAATCTCTTTAGTAGGAATAAAACCACTCCAAATGTGAATGGAGGGCATCAAAAGAGCTAGATAAAGCTCCCTTATGTGTGAATAAGGGAAGAAGCATGTGGAATGGGTCAACTTTGACCAAATCAACAGTGCTAGTATGGAAGTAGTGGACATTCAATGAGGGACAACTCAATTTTGGAGGGAGATCATTTTCATGGAAGTAGTGCCTTTAATGAGTGGGGCCAAGGGTGGAGAAGCTCACCAATAATATAAGGAAGGGGATGGCATCCATTGTGAGCATGTTTAAGATTATTATTTGGTTGTGGTATGTTAAGACTTTGGGCTCTCTTCAGATGTTTAGCTAATATTGCAGTGTTGTTTAGCACAAGGGTGTCCGCGAGCAAGAATCCCACCTTCATCCTCGGGGACTTAGAGTGCCTAATCAGGAGAATTTATTGAGCATTATTTCCACATTCCAACATTTGGCCAAGCTACAACTTTCTTCTATAGTGCAGATTCTGTTTAGATATGTGCTAAGTTGCAGGGTGCAGCAGTGGAGGATTTTTTTGGATAATTTCTAGAGCTTGTTTTTCAGTCGAGGAAGGTTTCTTTCCATTGGAGGATCAGTGAGGAAGGTCGCTGAGCTCCATTTCAAATTTTGGCATCAGGAAAAGTCTACATGATCACCTACAATGCAGTTCCAGTCCATGACTGCGTTATTTTAGAGATATGTTGCAGGGGTGAGTTTAGTGCTCCATTTGAACTGTATACTTTCCATTGAAGGGACCAACTCTTCATTGAGAGAGTCTATTGGAGGAGTGCCATTAAGATATACATTAGTTTCAGCCACCTCCTCTTCATGCTTTAGTTGCAGTGATTCTTCAGCCCTAGGGCTTTAGATTCACCATTTGTATTTTGTGTATTTCCAGAAACCCTTCTTGGGTTATCTAGGAAATGTTTTGGGGAGCATAGATCTCCATTTTTTGACTTGTTTGAGAATTTTAATAATAGATCGATATATTTAAATTTTCCAGATGTATTATTAGTTAATAAAAATGCACTGTACTTGCTTCAGTGTTTGTGTAGTAGTGGCATTACATGTATTGGTGCTTTTATGCATTGGGGCTTCTCTTGCTTAGCTTCAGGGACTGGATCCCCAAGATATTGTACTTATTTCTTGATGTTATACATAATACCATGGATATATCATTTGACCCATATGTAATGTCTTAATATTTTCTGCTACTTTCCTTTATTGTGAGATATATTGTTTCTTTCCCCATTTGGGAATATTACATATGGTTATTGGTTGTGCATTTTGGGAAAGCATCTAAGGTTGAACATGATGAGGAAGTAGTTAATCTTATTTCTTTCTTTAGCTTGTCATAGTTATTGTGATGTAATTTTTAATGCTTGATTCTCTATAAGGGTATCTTAATATAGTTTCTTAGAATTGAGTTTAATTGTATTTCATATTCCATCATCCTCTTTAGAGGCAACCTAATTGTCAACTCTTCTAAAATTTCATCATAATTGTTGTATTATTAACACTCGAGAGTATTAAAAGTGAAATAAACGTCACATTGGTGGTAAATGGAAATTATTTCACAAATGTTGTAGCTAAATTAATTTGAAACCTAGACCACTGAATTTGTAAATAAATATGTATGACATTAATTGTATTTTTGACTTCAATTAATAAAATTTCATTGAATATTGAATATTTATATATGTTGTCATTTTTTTGTGTGTCCTTCATCATATAAGTTTGTACATGGTATCAGAGTGATACTGAAGCCCGTGAGCCTCTGAGGATTCTTGGAGTTAATTCATGAATATTGTAGGAACAAAGGCTATCTGAAGACATGCATAATAAACAATGCAAATGAAGTTATCGAAAAGGATTTGAAAATATTTTCAAAGGGAATTAAGAAGTGGTGATGCCTGAAAAAGAAAAAACACCCATCATGAGATATCATGTAGATAATACAGTCCAGAGATAGAGACTTCAAGAAGAAGTCCACCATATTTTAACAGATTCAAAGAGTGAAGATATGTTTCTCATATAGTTTGAAAACATAGAAAAGAGTTATAAAACCATGCAAAAGACTAATGCACTGAAAAAAAATATTTTGTAGACCACATGAATAATGGAAAACAAGTAAACAACACTGCATGCAACATTGAAAAAATTCCCACCAAAATTTTCCAAAAGGTGCTAGAGCGAAGGTACATGGTTGGTGTTTTTATTACTTACATTCTACCATCTCAATGCTTTTTAGATGTTAAATAGTTGTATTTATTGCTTGATGGGTTCCTCAACTGGTATGTGACACCAACAAGAAAATTTGCGTCCAATAGACAAAACATACATGGTGTAGTGCCCCCACTAGCACTACAAGATTGTTACATAAATGTCATTATCTTCTGTGAAATGCCTAGTTGGCCGAATCCACAAACAAACCACTTGAAATGAGGGTCCTAATACATTATTCCAAAAGTCTCAAAACTGTGTATGAATAGATTTAATGTCAAATCATTCACTGTCCGTCTTGGGACAAACAAAAGTTTCCCAGTTGTTACACCAATTTTTGGTCATCTAACCATTTACAATTAGATGGATTGAGGTACACCATGTATGGTAAAATTTCTTTCACTATAAGAAATAATTTAATAAACCATATTTTATTAAGTTATTACTGGTTCAAACAGGAAATCCCATGAGGAGTAATTAAATAAATCCTTATTTATTTGGTGTTCCTATAGGAATAATTAATTAAACTAATGTTTAAATAATATTCCTGGTCATATTTAACCCAATTAATGAGAAATAATTAGATAAATCATTATTTATCTTATTATTCTCTAGGAATAATTAATTAAATCATTATTTAATTAATATTCCTTATTAAATTTGACTAAATCATTTAGGAATAATAAAATAAATTGCTATTTGTTAAATTATTCCTAAACCCCATCCTTGAAATGATAAACAAATAAATTTTTTATTTATTATTTCTAAATAAAGGGATTTAACCAATTTAAATTCCTTTTCCCTCCAACAAAATATAATAAAATATTCCAAGCAGTTTGATCTAGATCTTGGTTAATAATATTTTATTATGCACTATTATCAAGGATAACTCAATATTTTGTTATAAACAGGAGGGTTTTCCATTCATTATTTACCTTTGATCCTTTTATCATGGCCAGACTTTGATCCTTTTTTCATAGTCATACATTGATCGCTTTGATTACTTTTTTGCTTCTTGAGCTCCCATAGAGTTCAACACATCTTAGGTTTTCTACATCATTGAGAGAGAGAAACTTTTGGATCTGAAGCGTTGGGGAAAACCAAGAACCCATCCCATTGAGGGGGACTAGTAACATCATTCTTTGTTCCCTTCCCAGGTGTTAATACATACAAATTTTTTTATATATCTTGTCCTGTCCATTGGATATTTGGAGAAACTCTTATTTTATTTTATTGTTTAACTGCTTTTACTGCATAGATATGGGTTTTTGTTGCATTTGTTTCAATTATATATTTCATATCTAAATAATTTAGGTATCCATATTTGTTGTTAGGTTTGTTTGTCATGTGCAGCTAAAGTGATCTCTTTTCTTACACTTGCATTAATAATTCATTCTAACAATTGGCGACTCCATTGGGTTTTATTCAGATTCCTGCGTGACCATCTGCTTCAATAACTAGGGTTTTTTTAGCTATTTTTAGTCTCTTAATGTTTTTTTTTACCTTTTATGCCCTAAAATAGTAAAAATTCTACCTTCCGAGTGTTTCTAGGTGTTTTTTGTAGGTAAAAAGTATCAACCGCATCAGAGACATCAATTTTTTCCGCAACCTACCACCTGAGGATCCTAAAATTGCAGCTCACACTTTTCAGCCCAAATCCTGTGAGTTCAAGCTCATGTCGCACATGTGGGGGCAGAAACTACGATTTCAACAGCTAACAGGTCAGTACCTGTGAGCTACAAATTTTTACGAGATTTGTTTTGTGACTTTCTGGGTTTGCCGCAAGCACTATTCAGGGTTGTATGAATTCTGTCTCAGTATGTATTAGGCCTGGATATTCTCAGTTTGTCTCCTTGAATTAGGACCAATCCCCTTTGTGTTTCAATACGCTTCCACCTTTTTAGGAGGGGTTTAGCTGAGTAGGTAGTCTGAGATTTTGCAGCGCTTTCAGCCATTTTTTAGGGTCTAATATATCCTTATTTCATATCCTTTTAGATTTGTTATTATTCCATCCAAAACCTCCTCTTTAGTTTTTCTTGGTCTCTCCCTTAGGGTTCCCCTTATTTCCCTTAGGGTTTTAACATTTTTCCTCCTATTTTGCAGCGGTTTTCCCTCTCGTTTCTTGCTGTTTCCTGCACCTTTTCCAACACATCTAAGTCATTAGATCCCTATCCGTTAAACCTTAGATCTTTTGGCCATATTTTCTTCTTTGAGTCAAATTTTCCTGCCTCTTAGAATTTTCTTTTGGAACCCTTATTTTGGGTTGAATTTATGCATCTTTGGATCTTTATTTTACTTTCGTTTAAGTTTTATTTACAGTTATTCAAGATTTTTTCTTTTTCCTTATATAAAACCACCTAGGCTTAATTAAAATTAGCACATGGCTTGAACACACGCACACCTAAGGCAAACATCTACTGGTTTACACCGCCAAGCCAAGACAGAACCATCGTAATCAATTTATCTACTCCTCTTAGCCTTTGTTGATTAATCTTCCATCTTGTTGGATTATCTATGTTTTTCCATCATTGCGCCCCCAAGGTGCTTATCCAAGAGACTCCTAGGCATTCATCCTCAGTTTCCGTTAGGAAAACTTACTCCAAAGCATAGAGTCCGAGTTAGTCCTCTGTCGAGTCCCCACACCGACTCTGATTCTGCTCCATTGGGTCCTCCCTGTGATTCTGAACCTAGTTCTCCTCCACCTCATCCAGTCACAATGTCAGGTGCCAATGCAGGTATTGGTCCTCAAGCTGGTTGTAGCCCAAACCATAATTCTAGAGCTGCTACTGGTGGAACCACTACCGGAACCATTTCTGCTACTCATTTTCCACCTTTTATGGCAGGTTTAAGCCTTCCTGATTTCAGCCAGTTGATTAACGACCCTATACTCCACAATCCAAGTTAGCCTATTATGCCAACTAAGATTCCTTCAAACATCCCTAAGTTTGAAGGAAACACTGGAGAGGACCCTACTAATCACATCCGCTCATTTCGTATGTGGTGTTCATCCAATTCTATCACTGATGACTGCATCCGTCTTCGGTTATTCCAACGTACACTCACTGGAGAAGCTGCAAAGTGGTATGTCGACTACAATTTTTCCTCACTTTCCACTTTTGTGACTCTTGCTAAAGTGTTTCTGTCCTATTTCTAGCTACCTCTTCGATATGATACCGATACCAAGTTGTTGACTGCATTCTGTCAAATTTCTACCACTCGCCTTTCTAACAATGTCCAAGAATTGCGTAGAAGGAGGAGCTTATGTCGAGCCCTTACATTAGATGACCATGTCTATATGGATTTGTTTCTCATAATTCTTTCACCTGTTGGAAATATTTTCATTTATGGCAAAGGATGTGGAAAAGGAATTGGCATCTAAATATAGCAGAGAAGAACAGAGAAAGAATGCATCTACAGTTTGAACTACAGAGAGTAGTATCAGTCAAGGAACAGAGACAAGCAGAGTTGTCCAGAGACAAAGGAATAGAAAACCTAAAGAACGAGTGAAACTCTTATTCATTCGTATATGGTGATGAGGGATTGGTTCTAAACTTTCCATGACTTATATATTCAGTAGAATATTTGATTCCCTATGGACATTTGTGAAATCATGTGTTACTAACAGATGGGATTATGCCCGTATAGATAGCTTGAATTGTGAAAAGCGTGAGTGTGTTGCTCAGAACATCTAGATTCTATGGAAGGAGGAGATTCGTGAAGTTATGCTTTAGAGATGGTGCAGATTAATAGAGTAGATAAGCAGAACCCTGGTTAATTTATTACACATGAAGGGCAGAATTCATATATATATATATATGCAAATGAAACTTGGAATACGGAGCAGGAATTTGATTGGATGATTGATCACTCTTTAAAAACTGCGAGTGAATAGAAAAGGTGGTTTCTGGGTTTCATCGCACCACCTTTCAACGATAGGTGGTATTTCCTGGATGGGGAGCGATTCCATAGAGATGTTGACACACGTCCCTGCAAAACTGCCATCACTGTGTGCCATCGCACGTTAACGGTCGACCCAGGATGGCCAGCGATATTTTTGTGCGCCGTTGATCTAGAGGGAAGCCATCGGACGACGATCGCTTGATGAAAAGGTGCGAAGATTAACCAAAGTGCGAGCAAAAATGTGATTGGGTCACTGATCACATATGTGGGCCCAGTTTGAATTTTTTTTATTGGTCCTTTTCATTCTAATGTTTGCGGGCTCAACCAAGATGGTTTAAATTAAATATTTATTATGGCGAAAAGCGATATATACCGTCGATCTGGAGAACGGACTTGACTATATTTGTGGGGCCTCGGGGTCAAAGGTTAATTTGTTTAAAAGTGTTGGATATTTTATAAAGCCCGAAGGGTTAAACATTAGTTAGAAGGCTTGGGAATTCAATAGTTGTAAATATATTTATTTATCAATTTCTTTGAAAATTGATAAATAAATTAAAAAGAAATAAAAGAGACCCTTGGGATAAACTTAAAGGAATACCGTCCACGAATACCATTAGCAATTAAATGGTTTTGATCCAAGGCTTTAATGAAGGCGAAAACTATATAAGGTGATGAGAATTATGAAGGAAGAGTGTGCGTATGCGAGGGTTGAAAAAGAAGAATTCCTCGAAAGAATATCTGCATGAACAGACGATGTGCTTATTTTATGGTTCTGAGTCTATGATGCACCCATCGAGATATATTGATCTCAAGGTGATGAGTCTTGAGTTTATTCAATAGAAGAAACGATGAAGAGCTCGCGCATGTTTGCTGAAGAACACATATAAATCCGGGTAAGTTTATATAGATCTGGCCTACTCTACAAAATATCTAATTATAGATCTATACAGGAAAAGCACGTATATATGCGGGTCATCTACATTGAAAGTGCATATGAAAGTTGGGGTTTCCTGAAGATTAATATGCACAGAAGGATACACGGGATGTTGAAGTTTTAGGGAAAATACGATTGTTGATGATTGAATAAAGGGTTGCGTTGAAGCTGCTTGATCCAATGTGAAAATTGATGAAACATGGTCTACAGTAGATCAGAGGGCCGAAGCCTTTAGTAAGGAGGTTTTAGCTCCCTTCCAGTGGTAGATGGTAAATGAGAGCAGGGGGTAGTAGCTCCCTTCCAGGAGAGGCTAGTAAATGAGAGTAGGGGGTAGAAGCTCCCTTCCAGGAGAGGCTGGTAAATGAGAGAAGGTTGTAGCCTGTGTGCTGGTATAAGTCTGGACCAGCACATATTGTAAGAAGTTTTCTCTATAATAAATATTGAAGACTTAGATTGTAGCAGTGGTGGTTTTCTCCCGAATTTGGTTTCCACCTTAGATCCTAGTGTTCATATGTGTTGTTTATGTTTGATGGTCTGTTCTATTATTTATGTTCATGGTTACTGCTCATCTAAAGAATGAATGATGCAATGCTCTAAGTAAAAAAATAATAAGATATCTGGACATACATGTTGGATGCAATGATGTAACATATGGTTTTTGAGAGAAAGAAAAGAATAATTGTTCAGCCCTAAATAATGATTCACCCCCCCCCTCTCAGTATTTTTCCCAATAATTGGTTTCAGAGTAGGTCCTTCTGAAAAGCTTAGCCACTAGAAGGAAGATCAAGCAAGATGAGCAATCAAGATGGAACAACGTCTATTAGGCCTCCGCTCTTTAACGGAAACAATTTAATCTTCTAGAAAACAAGGATGAGATCCTATCTTCAGTCTTTGGGAGCAGAGGTATGGGAAATTGTTGAACAAGGTTATCAATATCCAGATGCAGTACCAACAGATCCAATGGAAAGAAAGAATTATGAAACAAATGCAAAGGCGGTCAATGCTCTATTAGGAAGTCTAACTGAATCAGAATTTTTCAAAGTCATGCAGCTGAATACAACAAAGACAATATGGGAAAAAATCATTCTAAGTTATGAAGGTGATGCAAAGGTAAAAAGTGCTAAACTACAAACTCTCATAATTTAATATGAGAATCTAAAAATGGATAATGAGGAGAGCATTGCCAATTTATTTTTACGTCTTGATGATATTGTAAATCGTATGAGAAATCTGGGAGAAACAATAACCGAATCTACTTTGGTTGAGAAAGTCTTAAGGTCACTAACAAAAAAATTTGAGTCGAAAGTTTCTGCTCTTGAAGAAAAGAAGGATCTTCAAAACCTTACTGTGGTGCAACTTCATGGCATACTAACTGCATATGAAATGAGAAGAGGAGGACCATCTGAAGTCAAAGAAGCAATCTTTAGAACTTCTACAAAAGGGAAGGAAGTACAAAAAACAGAAGGATTAGGATATATCTCAGAAGAATATGAGATAAACTTTATGAAGAAACTTCAACTTGGCACATGACGGTTCAGAGGTAAGCTTCCTTTCAAATGTTTTTATTGTGGAAGAGTTGGTCATTATGCTAGTAAGTGTCCTTATAAAGAAAAACATAAAAGGGGGAAAGAAGTAGAAAGAAGGAATAAGAATCGTTTTAGCACTAGAAAGAGTTACTATACTCATGAAGATAGTGATGGGTTATATGATAGTGAGGAAGAATGTGAACAAGATCTTAGAATTATCATGGCATTTGAAAAAGAATCTAGAGAAGAAAAGGATACTTTTGTGGATTCTCTAGAAGACAGTGATTTTCTTGATGAAAAAAATAAACTCAAAATTTGCTTAGAAGAGAGCAAAATAACCATAGAAACTCTGAAAAATCAGCTTGAAGATAAAGAGAAACACAATGAGAAATTCGAGTGTGAAGTAGTAGATCTAAGAAAAGAACTTGAGAAAGTAAAGAATTTGAATCTTAGATTTGCTAAAGGGTTTGAAACCTTAGATGAGATTATCAAGGTACAACGTTATCCTCTTATAAAGACAGGTCTTGGATATATCGGAGAATCTTCTCAGGCTTCAGCACCAAATTATCTAAAAGCAGTTACAGCTGGTTTACAACATGCTACCACTTAGCAAGGGAATAAATAATCTTTACAGGTAAAGCATGATCATCTCAATTTAAGGAACACTAACAAGAATTTCTTTCAAAGAAACACCAATCAACAGATAAATTCATATAGAAGATCTTATGATCGCAGAAATTTCTTCTTTAATGGACAATGTTTCTCATGTCACAATTTTGGTCATAAAGTTGTTCAATGTGTAGCATATAAAACTATCATGACAAGAGAAGCAAGAAATAAAAGGATTGATATTGAAGAAAAGAATAATACTTATAACAACTTTTCTCCTCTTCAAAATGAAGTTGAATGCACTTATTGCAATAACTTTGGCCATGAAGAATTTGATGCAGGAGCAAATTTCAGCCAAAAGAACATGTTCCTTCAAGCTCCAAAGTATGGAAAAAGAAGGAATTAGAGGTTGAAAATTGTGGCATAGTGTTATTTGCAGAAGATGAAGAAAACCAATGGTACATTGATAGTGGATGCTCAAGACACATGACAGGTGATAAAGACAAAATTCTTGCATATAGTGCTCTAAAAAAGGAGAATAATGTTACATTTGGAAACGATACTCCTGCGGTCATTAAAGGAAAAGGGTCTATTTTCCTAAAAGATAAGGTGAAAATTAATGAAGTCATGTATGTGGATGGATTAAAGCATAACTTGTTAAGTGTAAGTCAAATGTGTGATCAAGGAACTGAAGTTGTCTTTAGTTCAAAAGAATGTGTGGTACGTGATCTTGATACAGGTAAAGAAATTATAAAAGGAAAGAGAACTCCAAACAACATGTATATATTGAATAACTGCAAAGAACAATGTTGTTTGAGTAAATCTTCAGAAAATTGGCTATGACATAGAAGGTTTGGGCATCCGAGCTTTTCTCAAATCAAAAAATCAAGCAGACTTAAAGTTGTTCGCGATCTTCCAATATCACTCCACCTGAAAATATCATATGCAAATCTTGCCAATTTGGTAAGCAAACCAGAGTACAATTTAATGCCAAGGAAGGATCATCAAGTAAGCCTCTTGAACACATTCATACTGACATATGTGGACCTATGAGGAAAAATTCACCACGTGGTGAAGAATACTATATCTTATTCATTGATGATTTCTCTAGAATGTGTTGGATTGGGCTGCTTAAACATAAAGAAGAAGCATTTGAGAAATTTCAGATCTTCAAAGCACTAGTTGAGAATGAATTAGATCTAAAAATCAAGTGTCTCAGATCTGATCAAGGAGGAGAATATACATCCAATGAATTTCTTGAATTCTATGAACAACATGGCATAAAAAGACAGTTCTCTATAGCTGGCACTCCACAACAAAATGGCGTTGCAAAAAGAATGAACAGAACAGTTCAACAAATGGCTAGAGCTATGCTTGATGATTCCAGAACACCTGACACATTTTGGGGAGAAGCAACACATACAACAGTAAACATTCTCAACAAGGCACATGTTCGTGTAAATAGTGATAAAAATCCATATGAACTCTGGTATGGTAAACCTCCCACTGTAAAGCATTCTAGAATTTTTAGAAGCAAATGCTTTATCAAGAATAATGATGAAAAACTTGGAAAGTTTGAACCCAGAGCAGATGAAGGAATATTTCTTGGTTACTCCTCTAGGAGTAGGGCATATAAATGTTACAATAAAAAACTTCGAAATATTTTTGAATGTATTGATGTTGTTATTGATGAGTCTCCTGCAGTTCCAAAAGAAGAAAAGCAAACAACAGATGAAGATGATTATGACACATATCCTTCTACATCAAATAAGAATGATATAGACAGTGAACCCAATGAAGAACCCGAAGATGATTTATCTGAAAAAGCTCCATCTAGATATGTTCAAAAGAATCATCCGGAATCTCAAATTTTGGGAGAAAAGGGATCAGGTGTTCAAACAAGAAGGACTCTTGTGGGATCTCTAGCAATTTGGCATTTCTGTCCACTATTGAACCACACAATGTCATTCAAGCCTGCAAAGATGATTCTTGGATTCAAGCCATGAATGAAGAGCTTGATCAAATTGAGAAGAATCACACTTGGGAATTAGTACCAAGACCTCATGACAAAAATGTCATTGGAACTAAATGGCTATTCAAAAACAAGTTAAATGAGAATGGGGATGTTATAAGAAATAAAGCTAGACTTGTTTGCAAAGGGTATGCTCAACAAGAAGGTATAGACTTTGAAGAAACTTTTGCTCCTGTAGCCATACTTGAAGCCATAAGAATGTTTCTTTCTTTTTCAAGCTTCCAACAAGTCAAAGTTTATCAAATGGATGTTAAATATGCTTTTCTCAATGGTGATATAGAAGAAGAAGTTTATATATAACAACCAGAAGTATTCATTTTGGGAAATTATGAAAAAATTGTTTTTAGACTTAAAACGGCTCTATATGGTCTCAAACAAGCTCCAAGGGCATGGTACTATCATCTTGACAATTATCTTCATCAACAAGGATTTTCAAAAGGGTCTGCTGATAGCAACTTATACAAAGAAATTGAGAATGACAGACTATTGATTGTGGTAGTATACGTTGATGATATCATTTTTGGAAGTAATGAAGAGTCTATGAGTCAGAAATTTGCTTCTGATATGCAGCAGGAATTTGAAATGTCTTTACTTGGGGAGCTAACATTCTTTCTTGGATTGCAAGTGCAACAAGCAACAGATGGCATTTTCTTATCACAAGAAAAATACCTCAAGCAAATCCTGAAGAAGTATGGCATGGAAGATTGAAAACCTGTAAGTACAGCAATGATAATTGAATGTAATCTTAGTTCTAGTGATGATTCCCCCACGGTGAATCAACCAGAATACAGATCTATGATAGGAAGTCTACTTTATCTCACTGGGACAAGACCAGACATTATGCATGCAGTTGGGATTGTTGGATGATTTAAAGCCAATCCAAAAGAGTCTCACCTTCAGGCTGTGAAAAGAATATTCAAATATCTACAAGGAACACAAGATTTTGGACTATGGTATCCAAAGAATGACGATCTTACTCTTCATGCATACACTGATGCAGATTGGGCTAGAAGTGTTGATGATCGGAAAAGCATTAGTGGTGGTGCATTCTATATGGGGCCCCGGTTAGTATCTTGGTTCAGCAAGAAGCAAAGCTCCATTGCCTTATCAACAACAGAAGAAGAATATGTGGCCGCAGCATCATGTTGCACTCAACTTCTCTGGATGATGAAAACCCTACAAGAATTTCAAATAAAATTTTCACCCCTTATCTCCATTATGTGTGATAATACAAGTGCCATCAGTATCTCAAAGAATCCTCTTATGCATTCCAAGACCAAGCACATTCTCAGCAAGTATCACTTCTTACGTGAACAAGTGCTTGAACAAAAGGTGAAATTGGAGTATGTTTCCTCCAAAGAACAAGTGGCTAATATATTTACCAAACCTTTACCCAGGGAAGCGTTTGAATATCTCAGACAGAAACTGGGAGTAGTCTCTGCCATGCAGAGGATCAGATCTACTTAAATTCAGAAGATTAAATTGGTTGTAAGGTGATGTTGGGCATCAATGAATGAACAGGCTAAGAGGGAGCATTGGTCATATGAAAAGGGTGCATGATCTCAGGGGGAGCATGGTATTGTCAAATCTTTGCCATTGATGTCAAAGGGGGAGGAAAGGAAACAAAGGGTTTCTATAAGATTTTCAGAGGACGAGTATTGCCATAAATGCCAAAGGGGGAGATTGTTGGAAATATTGTCGTTGATGGCAAAAGATGTGGAAAAGGAATTGGCATCTAAATATAGCAGAGAAGAACAGAGAAAGAATGCATCTAAATTTTGAGCTACAGAGAGCAGTATTGGTCAAGGAATAGAGACAAGAAGAGTTGTCCAGAGACAGAGGAATAGAAACCTGAAGAATGAGTGAAACTCTTATTCATTCGTATATTGTGATGAGGGATTGGTTCTAAACTCTCCATGAATTATATATTCAGCAGAATATTTGAGTCCCTGTGGACATTTTTGAAATCATGTGTTACTAACAGATGGGATTATGCCCATATAGATAGCTTGAATTGTGAAAAGCATGAGTGTGTTGCTTAGAACATCTAGATTCTGTGGAAGGAGGAGATTCATGAAGTTATGCTTTAGAGATGACGCAGATTAATAGAGTAGATAAGCAGAACCCTGGTTAATTTATTACACATGAAGGGCAGAATTCATATATATATGCAAACGAAACTTGGAATACGGAGCAGGAATTTGATTGGATGGTTGATCACTGTTTAAAAACTATGAGTGAATAGAAAAGGTGGTTTCTGGGTTTCATCACACCACCTTTTGACGATAGGTGGTATTTCCTGGATGGGGAGCGATTCCATAGAGGTGTTGACATGCGTCCCTGCAAAACTGCCATCACTGCGCGCCATTGCATGTTAACGATCGACCCAGGATAGCCAGTGATATTATTGTGCGTCGTTGATCTGGAGGGAAGCCATCGGACGACGATCGCTTGATGAAAAGGCGCAAAGATTAACCAAAGTACGAGTGGAAATGTGAATGGGTTGTTGATCACATATGTGGGCCCAGTTTGAATTTTTTTTATTGGTCCTTTTCATTCTAATGTTTGTGGGCTCAACCAAGATGGTTTAAATTAAATATTTATATTGGCGAAAAGCGATATATACCGTCGATCTGGAGAACGGACTTGACTATATTTGTGGGGCCCCGGGGTCAAAGGTTAATTTGTTTAAAGTGTTGGATATTTTATAAAGACCGAAGGGTTAAACAATAGTTAGAAGGCTTGGGAATTCAACAGTTGTAAATATATTTATTTATCAATTTCTTTGAAAATTGATAAATAAATTAAAAAGAAATAAAAGAGCCCCTTGGGATAAACTTAAAGGAATACCATCCACGAATACCATTAGCAATTAAATGGTTTTGACCCAAGGCTTTAATGAAGGTGAAAACTATATAAGGTGATGAGAATTATGAAGGAAGAGTGTGCGTATGCGAGGGTTGAAAAAGAAGAATTCCTCGAAAGAATATATGCATGAACAAACAATGTGCTTATTTGATGATTCTAAGTCTATGATTCACCCATCAAGATATATTGATCTCAAGGTGATGAGTCTTGAGTTTATTCAATAGAAGAAATGATGAAGAGCTGGTGCATGTCTACTGAAGAACACATATAAATCCGGGTAAGTTTATATAGATCTGGCTTGCTCTGCAAAATATCTAATTACAGATCTACAGGAAAAGAACATATATATGCGGGTCATCTACATTGAAAGTGCATATGACAGTTGGGGTTTCCTGAAGATTAATATACACAGAAGGATACATGGGATGTTGAAGTTTTAGGGAAAATATGATTGTTGATGATTGAATAAAGGGTTGCATTGAAGCTTCTTGATCTAGTGTGAAAATTGATGAAGCGTGGTCTGCAGTAGATCAGAGGGCCAAAGCCTTCAGTAAGGAGGTTGTAGCTCCCTTCGAGTGGTAGCTGGTAAATGAGAGCAGGGGGTAGTAGCTCCCTTCTAGGAGAGGCTGGTAAATGAGAGTAGGGGGTAGAAGCTCCCTTCCAGGAGAGGCTGGTAAACAAGAGAAGGTTGTAGCCTTCTACAGGTGGGTGCCTGCGTGCTGTTATAAGTCTACACCAGCACATATTGTAAGAAGTTTTCTCTATAATAAATATTGAAGACTGAGATTGCAGCAGCGGTGGTTTTCTCCCGAATTGGGTTTCCACCTTAAATCCTAGTGTTCATATGTGTTTTTTATGTTTGATGGTCTGTTCTGTTATTTATGTTCATGGTTACTGCTCATCTAAAGAATGAATGATGCAATTCTCTAAGTAAAAACATAATAAGATATTTGGACATACATGTTGGATGCAATAATGTAACATATGGTTTTTGAGAGAAAGAAAAGAACAATTGTTCATCCCTAAATACTGATTCACTGCCCCCTCTCAGTATTTTTCCCAACATCGCCTTATAATGGTAAATATGTCGTGTGTCACTTTCTTCAGATCGAGGAAGAAGCTCTCAAATTTGCGTTGAAATATGACTTGATCTACACCCAATCTGGTTATATTTATACCCTTTACCATATCTTCCTAGACCTAGTGGTGCCAATGCACTCGGGGTATCTCACGCCACCAACAGTATCGTTGGATCTCTTTCGCATCCATATACTCATCCTCCCATGGGTTATGGTTTCCCTCAGGGAGGGGCTAGCTCCTTAAGCACTTATACCCCTCTCGGAAACATGTATCCAAGACAAGGAAAACCTTACGCATTTGCCCCATTGCCTCAATCGATGCTAGGGCCAACTGTTGCTCAACCTGTTTACCCCAATGTTGCTTAGCCTCCTTTCTTTCCCTATATATATCCTGGTGCTCTAGCCCCTCCAGCATCAATTCCCTAGCCTCTTGTTCCTTCTCAACCTCTGCCACAACAACCACCTCCCCCTTTAGAGTCTGGTGTATGTGCAACAGAGTTCGACTAATCCCCCTAATTCCAAGAAAAAGAGGAAAGGGAACCAAAATCAACCAGCATAATGTAATCAAGGGCGCCAAGGTAACCAACCAAATGAACCCCAAGCGAACTAGGCTAATGCTAACAACCAGAAATAGGGAAATCATCATAAGCAAAACAAGCCTCTTCGTACAAACAAGCCCTGTCCTTATTGTGGTGTCCATGGCCATTATACTCATGATTGTCTGTGTTGGAGTGGGGTCCCCTAAGCTGAAATTTGATAAATTTTTGATATATTTTTTTATATATTTTGTGAGTTTAGTCCTGTGAAGCACAATTCAAGGGGATTTGGGGTGGGTCAAATCCCCTCATGAGTTGTAATCAATCAAAGGGTAGAACTAGGGGCCACAAACCATGGTTTGCAGAGCTTAAATGAGGCCAGGCTAAAAGTATAAATAAGAGTCTAGATCGAGTCGATAGGGGAAGAAATGTTGTTGATGATAGATATCTGACTGTTTTGTGATATTCTAGTGGATTTTTCTGGGTTAGAAGGCTCCTACTGGCTATGTGCATAGAGACCTTATTCTTGTTGTATGCGGACCCCACATGCTATGTGCGCGGGTAAACTTAAGGTGTTGCAAGGAGAATCTGAACTGCTAATGAATGAAGACATGTTTTGGAAGATATCTGAGTACTAAATGCATCTGTTATTTTATTTATGATTGTTTATGCATGTTATTTCTGATTACTATGTTATCTGTATTCATATCTATTGCAACTTTTTCTGGCTTTAGATGAATGATTGTTGAATGGATCTAGTACTATGGGATTTAATAATATATATTATGGATTATTACATGGATTGCAGACTCTTTTTTAGCATGCACGCAAGGTATTTAGTGTAATTAACCTAAATTTGTGTGGTTAGGGTTTTCTAGTTAGGGCTTCAGTTACAAAGGTCTGTTCATGGTTGTTTTAGATCTAGAGGTACCCACATCATTTAATTCTCTCTTAGGGTGTGGAAACCTGGTTCCAGCACCCCCCATACTACATTGGCTGAGACTATGACTTACGCAAGTAGGTTACTGCCGAAAGGGCCAGTAGTAAGAGGTTTTTTTTGGTTAACCTTAACTCCAAACATGGGTCAGGATCCCTCAAGCCAAGAAATGGTTCCGCTGCCAAGACTGAGATCATTTTGAGAGATATTAGATGTTGTGTAAACCTTTAAATCCTGAACTAGAGGACTCGTTTGAGAAACATATTTAGGAATTTTATCTAAAAGAAAACAAAAGTAAGAAGCTGTCTACTGAAGATCGGAAGAACAAGTATATTTTCACAGAGGTTCATGAGATCTTCTTTGTGAACTTTGTGCATGAATTACAAGAGTGGTTGTCAAGATTAGCAGAGTTCCAAAATTGTTGGAAGGACGAGAAGTTCATGCAGTGGATGCCTGAATTGATCCAACGGTTGGAAAAGACTAATAATTCGATCACTTGGACTGTAGATCACTCGGTTGACAACATCTTGGGTGGGTCTGTGACTAAATTTCGAGTAGATCAGTTTGTGTCCTATTTTGAAGCTGAAAGGATATTTTTCAAGGGATTGAGAGGTAAATTATTACGAAATTTCCTTTGGTGATTAAGATGCTATTGTGTGAAAAGGGTGTTTTGTGGAGCCACACTGAGTGAATGACCCCTGATAAGATCGAAAGCACTACACACAAAGAAAATATTATTGGGTCAATCAGAGAGGGAAAATATCTGTATACAACCCTCTGAGAAATTCACCTAATATAGAGAGTAGTGAGGCTACACACACTGAAATTAGCCCTCTTGCTACGCCACAGTTGAACTCAGGTAGGGGTACGAAATCTCCTACCCCGCCACCACCGCCACATGTGGATGATACGGCCATGCATATGAAGTTACCCAAATTTAAGGGTATGGGGGATGAGGATATGGATCGGTTTTGGTTTGTGGTTGATGCCATGTGGACTAGGAAAAATGTTAATACTGATGTTGTCAAAAGAGCGCAGCTGGCTATGGTGTTCGAAGGTCTCGCTTTAGATTGGTTCATGGGATACCTTGATTAGAACGTTTATCTCACTATTGCACAGATTAAGGATGCCCTGAAACAACAATTCTGGAAGTCGAAATCCTATTCAAAGTGCGTAATATAATTAAAATATATCAAACAAGGGCTGAAGGAATCGATTTGGGAAGCTGACCAACGGGTAAAGTGCACCATTGACGATGGATGATTTGTTTATGATGATAAGAAGCATAAGGAATGGTTTATTGGCATGATGTTTCCACATCCACGGGGGCCTGTGGGCAAAAAAATATTGATTCTCAGGCTGAAGCCCTGGAAGTTGCTATGAAACTAGAAGTTGCGCCTAGAGAATATTCTCAATTCGGAGCACTAAAAATTCAAAGTCAACTAGAGGCTTTGCACTTATAAATTCAAAACCTACGCAGAGATCAGGGTAAATAAGCTAGTGTAGATGTTTGGTGCATATGCTACAAGGGTTCTGGCCACACCAAATATCAGTTCCCTCTGTTCTCAGATTACCTGCAAGAAGGGGGACCGAATCCACTGTGTCCCAGGGATGTTGCTTGGCCAAGTACCCCCACACTTTGGTGCACTAATTTTAGGGTAGCTGGACGACATGATACATACCATTGCCTTGGCTAGGAGCCTATGTGCCAGAGCTAAAGCAACAATGGTACAAAATTTTCTCTTTATTTGGTCATGATGAACACCACTGCTGCATGTTCGACCTAATGATACACAATGTGAACCTTTACAGATTTCAGGCGAACCATTTGTTACTAGCATCTCCTTCTCGATGGCAGCAAGAGGAAGGGGAGGGGGGAGAGGTGGTGGCATAGGTTGGGGAAGAGGGAAATTAATCTTCTATAACTATGGAGATGCTAGACACTATGCAAATGACTGACCTAGTCTTGCATGACAATCCTGCAGGTACTGTAGGCAATTTGATCATGTAATTGAATATTGTCCTGTGTTAATTGCTGAAATGCAAGAAAAACATCAACAGATGCCTATGCAAAACATAAAAATGGTTAAAGCTAAACCGCGCGATGATGGTCCAAGTGTAAATGTAATTACACACAGTGGTGTTGCCACTGGAGGAGGTGAGGAAAAGAAGGCTGATGCAGAGCCATTAATCAGAAAGGTGTATGACAAGAAAGAAGGACTCAACATGCAGAAGGAAAAGGAGATTTTCATCGAATCCAGGAAGGATTTTGCTGTTGCAGGAGCGTCCATGTCAAGGTCTATCATGGAACCAAAGGTTGATGATGAAGTCAAACCATTCCTACAAGCCTGCATTAATCTACTGCACAATCAAAAGGTAGTAGATAATCTCTAGGCCCTGATAGATAGTTGCGCATAAAAATAAGTACCCCGAACGGAGACTAAGGCTATGAATAAGATTTATAAGAACAAGAAGAGAAATGGTAGGGAGATGCACATGAATTTGTAGATTGGAGAGTATGATATGGATCAAGTCATCTTGGATATGGGGTTTGATGCAAATGTTATACCTAAGCAAACCTGGCAGAATATGGGAGAGCCAAAGCTGGAATGGTCCACCATTCAGTTATGCATGGCTAATCAACATAAGATCATTCAACTCAGAATACTTCCAAAAGTTATGGTAGACATTGCTGGAGTGAAGGTATTCATAGATTTTGAAGTGATACAAATTGTGGATGATGAAAACCCCTACCCTACGCTGTTAGGATTGGATTGGACCATTGATATGGGAGGCATGATCAACCTAAAGCGTAGAAGCATGATCTTTGAGAATGATGGTACATGGGTGATAGTCCCACTAGATACAGCAGAAGGAGAAAGATAGATAGAACCAGTACTTGAAGGAGATGATGTCGACCATATTTACAAGTTGACTTCGCGGGACGAATATTGGATCAACCCTAAAGTTGATGGGATGCTGAATTGGGAGAAGGATAGTTCGTGTTTCTTAGATTCAGACGGTGAGATGGAGAACTGGAAGAATTGGTTGCATGATGTTTCCACATTGCGTTGCCTCAATATCACTAAACACTTATGGTGCATATCCTCATAGGTAAGAGAACTACCCTATTTTGATGGTTATGGTAGTGTCATAGTATTTCTGTAAGAATTGGAAAAGGTTGTCCCAGAGGAATGAAAGTTATGGGCACTTGATTTGGCTATGCGTGCAACCCCAATGCGTTGGTGGGATACACACAAAGGTGTTTTCAAGGATTGGGAGGAATGTTGAAAAATGATGAAGTTGTGCTTCGAACCTCCCGCTACCTTGCCAACTAAGATTTTCTATGCTCAAGAACATCTGCGCAAGCACTTGGCCATGTGGGTGGAAGTTTGCAAGGAAACGAATTGGGATGATTGGGTCCATATGTTTATTCATTCCTTGGGGCCAATACCTATCACTTGGTATCTGTAAATGGAAATACACTAAGGAACTCACCATTGGATTAAAGTGACTGATGATTTCTTATCAACCTTCGACTTAGTTGGGGGATCAGAAGAATTGGATGAAGCCCTGTAGGACATAGACGCCCTTGTCTTTAATGAATCATGACCTTGAAAGGAATGTGATGCGCTGGCATGTGATGCAAACATGCAAAACATTTTCAACTGTAGGAACTTGATAATAGAGGATAATGAAGATGATCCAAGAAATTTCAACATCCTTAAGTCTGAAGGGGAGCACGGAGTTGCAGATCCCTCATTGGGAATGGTAGATGTAACTAAACCTATGAAGTTAAAGGAAGTCAACATTGGGATAGAAGAGTAGCCCAAGTTGGCGAAAATTTGGGATTACTGTGATGATGATGTAGTAGGGACAATTGTGGAGCTGCTGACAGAGTATCAGGACCAGTTTTCTGCTAAGTTCTCGGAGCTCAAAGGGATTGTAGGATACCTAGGTGCTATGAAGGTTACATTGAAACTAGATGTGTGCCTATCAAGAAATGACCATACTAATTGAATCTTAAATACAAGCATAAATTAAAAGAGGTATTAGAAAATATGGTGGCTATAGGCATCATTGAGCCCATAGAATAGTATGATTGGGTAAGCCCAATGGTGGTTCAGGAGAAGAAGACCAAAGGAGAGATAAGGATTTGTGTAGATCTGTGTAAGCTGAATAATGCCTATGTGCATGACCCCTCCCCTACCCCATTTTCAGATGAGATCATGGATAATGTTGGAGGACAAGAGGCTTATTCCTTTAATGATGGGTTTTTAGGGTATCATTAGATTAGGATTGCACCTAAAGACCGCAAAAAGACCACCTTTGCAACAAAATGGGGGTATTTTCAGTACATTGTCATGCCTTTCGGATTAAAAGAAGCACCTGCGATCTTCTCATACACGGAAGTGGCTGTGTTCAAGGAATTCATGCATAAATTTCTGGACATATATTTTGATGGCTAGACAATTTTTGGATTGGTAAAGAAACATGTGTCAAACTTGCACATGATGCTTGACACTTATAGGAAGCACTATATTTCTCTTAACCTAAAGAAATGTATATTCTGCATGCCTTTTGAAATTTTGTTAGGGCATATAGTATGTCAGCAAGGAATGCTGGTAGACCCAACCAAGATAACAGTTATCATCAACCTAGAGGCTCCCATAATGAGAAACAGCTGCGCTCCATCCTATGACACATTGGTTATTACAGGAAGTTCATTAAGGGCTATGCCCTGATCACTGCACCAATGGAGAAGTTACTTAAGAAGGATGCATCATTTTTCTGGGATGAGGAATGTCATAAAAACTTTGAGATGTTGAAGGAGAAAATGGTCACTGAACCTATTTTGATATTCCGAGACTAGTCTAAGGTTTTTCATGTGCATGTGGATGCATTTGGTATAGCACTAGGAGTTGTTCTAGTGCAATGAGGAGAAGGATACATTGATCACCCAGTTGATTTTTCTAGTAGGAAGCTCTCCAGTGCAGAGCGCAATTACTCAACAATAGAAATGGAAGGATTGAACATGGTATATGATCTACAAAAATATAGGCACTATCTGCTAGGAGGGCCCTTCAAAATGTTCACTGATCATTTTGATTTTAAATACCTAGTCAATAAGCTTGTGTTGGGGGGGGGGGGATATTTGCAGATGGTTGCTGTTATTTCAGGAGTATGAATTTGAAATCATTGTGAAGCCTAGAAGACTAAATGTTGGACCTGATCATTTGTCACAGATCGAAAATGGGGAAGAACCAACCAGTCTGGAGGAGGGGCTACCTGATGTGCAACTCTTTGCTATCAAGGTAGTTGATGCGAACTTTTCTAATATTATTCACTTCCTGACTACTGGAAGCACACCTTCTGAATACTCGGTACAAGAGAAGAAGGAGTTGGTTTCACCCGCATCTGATTTTATCCTGATTACGGGTCAGTTGTATAATTTGGGAGAAGATGAAGTATTGAGAAGATGTGTTGGGACATGAGAGAAAATATATCTTGGTTGAGGCTCATGGAGGGGTGGCAGGAGGCCAATATGTTGGAAAATATACTCTGCAGAAGGTTTTATTTGTTGGGTTATGGTGGCCCACACTACATAATGATGCAAATACATACTACCAAGCCTGTGGTGCATGTCAAAGGATAGGAAAGCCCTCGCGCAGAGATAAAATTCCTCTACAGCCATGGATGGCCCTGCAAGGCTTTGATAAATGGGCTATATATTTTTTTGGGCCGATTAATACTCCAGGGAAGAATACTAGAGCGCGATGTATCATCATTGCCACTGATTATGTAACCAGATGGGAAGAAGCTAAGACAGTTAAGGATTGTATTGCAGATATTTTTGTGCACTCCATTTTTGAACATATTTTGACCAGATTTGGATGTCCAAAGAGATTGATGAGTGATAGAGGTGCACAATTTGTTAATGAAACCATTAAAGCGCTGACATAGGAATTTTAGATCCATCACTAGAAGAATACCCCTTATCACCCAAAAGAAAATGGTGCAGTATAGGATTTCAACAAAATTTTGGAGAATGTTCTCACACATATTTGTAATGCTAATTAGAATGATTGGGACATACACATCCGTTCTATGTTATGGGCTTATAGGACCACATGTAAGAAGTTGACTAGGAAAACACCTTTGAGGATGGTCTATGGGAAAGAAGTGATCATGCCAATGGAGTATATTTTCCCAAGCATGCTCACCATTTCTCTCTGTTGCCACATCATTGCTTTCACTAATATGGTTGAGCCTAATATCATGGAAGAACAATTGGCGCAATTGGTTGCCTTAGAAAATGACCGATTCATCGCTAACTTCCACTAGAAAGTGCAGAAGGCACACAAAAAGGCCGGGCATGATAGGGACATTAGAAAAAAAGGTGTTGAAGGAGGAAGACCTAGTCTTGCTATATGAAATTCAGTTTGTGCGTCACCCAGGGAAATTCAAGAAGCAGTGGTTCGGGCCATACATTGTGAAGAAAATCACTGATGGAGGTGCAGTGTGCTTGGGCACGCTGCGTGGTGAGAATATTCCTATGTATTTCAATGGAAGCCATATGAAGACATATAAGGAAAATCTGGTGTTGAAAAAATGACTATATGGCCGGAGCATAACATCAAAGGGTCTGTGCGTGGCATAGAGGAAAGGTACATACGGGTGTGACGAGAGTGCAGGGGTGATGCCCCAAGAAAAAATAGAAGAGTCACTCCAGGCACAAACAACGCGGAAGGTGGTTGTGGCTCAGTGTGTTGAATTGGAAAATTTAATTGACAAACTGTGTGGTGACCTCCCTGAAGTGGCCATCCCAACATCTGCCGCACCACAAGTCAAGATTGAAAGCTTGGTTGCCGCATTAAAATATTTTCAGACATAAATGAAAAAAGTAAAATCTGATTTTGAGCAGCAAATGGCAGCTTTGCAGGCTAAGATGCAACCCGAGACTCCCATAGAGGTGCGCGTGCAGCAAGAAACCTTAGTAAAATAAGCATCTCAGAAAATGTTGGCCAAGGCTCTGTGTTGCTTGAGACAATAATGGGACTATGGACTTCTATGCAAACAGACCCACTAGTCAAAAAGATCAATCAAGAGTTGTGCGCCAAGGAGCAGATATTTGATGACCTATAGGAGGCCTTGTCCACCTTTTTTCCTACCCAGGACATGGCCCACCTCTAGACCAACCAAGTTATGCAAGGTGAAGTCAAGGAGCTCCGTAGGAAGAAGTAGATTTTCATAGAGCATATGAAGCCGTGGGTAGATGAGGTAGTGAAGTTGTATCAAGACCTGGATGTAGCTATCAAGAACCTAAACCAGACCATGCAGGGTATCAACCTAGCCGTGAAAGGACCGACATTGTAGAAGCTAGTAGATACCACACAGAGCGCAGAAAATTAGAGTGTGAGCATCCTGGCATCCTTTGCTACTGCTATTGAAGAGCTATAGAACAAGATGAATAACATAGTGCCACTATGACTCAGGACGATTCACAAGATTGTGTTGGGGACTGGTTGGAGTGATGTCCCCTAGGACCAATATTTGATACATTTTTCATACATTTTTGTAAATATTTTGTAAGTTTAGTTTTGCGCAACACAATTCAAGGGGCTTTGGGGCGGGTGAAATTCCCTCATGAGTTGTAATGGGTCAAAGGGTAGAACTAGGGTATATAAGTTTAGGCTACAAGTATAAATAAGAGTCTAGATCGAGTAGATCGGGGAATGAATGTTGTTGATGATATAGATCTCACTGTATTATGATATTCTAGCAAATTTTTATGGGTTAGAAGGCTCCTACTTTCTATGTGCGCAGAGACATTTGTCCTGCTATGTGCAGACCCCGCTGGTTATGTGCGTGGGTAAACTAAAGGTGTTGCAAGGAGAATATGAACTTATATTGCATGAATAACTATTTTGGATGATATCTGAGTACTAAATGCATTTTTTATTTTCTTTATGATCGTTTCTACATGTTATTTCTTATTAATGTGTTATTTGTATTTAGATTGATTGCGCAACTATTTCTGGCTTTAGATGAATGATTATTGAATATATCTAGTAATGTTGGGAATTAATAATATGTATTAAGGATTATTACATGGACTTCGGACTCTATTTTATCATGCACGCAAGGTATTCGGTATAATTAACCTAAATCTATCTAGTTAGGATTTTCTGGTTAGGTCTTATGTTGCGAAGGTATGTTCATGGTTGTTTTAGATCTAGAGTCACCCACATCATTTAATTCTCTCTTAGGGTGTGGAAACCTCATTCCAGCAACCCCCCATATTGCTTCAGGTGAGACTCTGACTTGCACAAGCAGGTCACTACTGAAAGGGCCAGTAGTTAGAGGGTTTTTTTGGTTAACCTTAACCCTGAACCTGGGTCAAAACCCTTCAAGCCAATAGTCCCCTTTTACCCCAGATGTGCCAGTTGTGGGAAGCACAAGCAAAATCTAGAGGAAAATAAGCCACTACTTTGACTCCTCCAAATAATGAACCAACTCAACTAGTTGTGTTCACTAATCCTTTCCCTAAGCAAGGATATGTGGCCGCCAAACCCCCTCAAAGTTAGGCCACCCCTCAACCTTCATAGTGTAGTACCCCTGAATACCAGATTCACATGATGAATTCTGAAGAGGTTAATATCACTGATGTCAACATTCAAACCCGGTCATGCCAATATGGCAAGCCACCTGCTTCATCTACAACTGAGTCCCAAACCAAAGTTTCCATAGAGTCTGTTTCAACACCCAATTCTCCCTTATAGGCTAAGGTCATTCCTAAGATCCCCAAGGCGCCATTACATCGAAATGTTGCTTCTGCCAAAGCCACCCACACATACATCATAGTAGATTACTTGACACAATCTCCTCCTGTCATGTCAATGCTGGAAGTCCTCTAGTAATTCCCTTTACAATGTAAAGCTCTATTATCTGCTTTGGGCATTGTGGATCCTTCAAATTATTGTTTGATCATATTTGATGTTGACAAGTTAGAACATCCTCCCTTACCTTCATCCATCTCCTTACAAATACCGGTCAAGCTTCATAATGCTCATGTCTCACAATGTATCATCAACGAGGGCAAATCCACCTGTGTGATGTCTGCCTTTGTTTGGAATAAGCTTGGATCACCTGAATTAGCCCCATCCACCATAACTTTGCGTGCTTGGGATGGTCACCCTTCTCAACCCCTTGGCATGTACTGCAATTGTCCTGTCACTCTTGCGGGAAAGACTGTTTATGTTGACATTGAACTCATTGAAGCCCCCTTGGATTACAATATCCTCTTGGGTTGTAGCTATACTTATGAAATTTCTTCTATTGCATCTGTGGTTCACCATAAGATGTGCTTTCCTCACAATGGAAATATCGCTACCATTGATTAGTTGACATATTACAAACCGAAATCTTATACCTCCGCTGAGTCTATCATATCTTCAGTGGTCGATAAACAATCAGTCGTACCTCTTACCAGTGTTTCACTTGGAGTCTTTAAAGATTCTACCTTACTTGGTGCATTTCGTGGTCTTCCCCCTCTTATCATTGACCTTAGCTCGTCGAATGTTTTTATGATGAAATCATCTCGGATGAGCCACAAGGGGTCCGATTCAACCAGCCAGTAGCCTACGCCTCCACAAATTGTTGGTGGTCACTCGACGAAGCCTTCAGGACCTTATTTTCAAGGACCTTCTCCCTTTGTTGGTGTCTCTTCCACCCCTTTTCAACTAGGAATATTTTCCCCTAGCCTTAACCATTTGGGAGCCATTCTACCCGTCCATTACCCTTTCGGTCATATACCATTTCTATATCCCCCCTCTGGAGTCTTTTCAGTGTTTTTCATGGCTACGTTGAGCATTCCAAATTTTACCCCAGGGATCCCAGTCTGGTACATGGATTCTCCAGCCAACACTCCACCTGGTAAGCTCAAACATTATACCGCTTTGACCCCAATTTAACCGTTCACTATGACCCCTCCCTTTTCTTCTGTGCCTCAGCCACCTCAATAGGAATCTACCCCTGTTGTGAAAGCCTCTAGTGAGGGGGGCAAAGCCAAAAATAAGGAACCTAAGGATAAGTCCCCCCTAAATAACTCCTGCTCCTACTAAGCCTCCAAAGTAGTCACCTCCATGTGCTTTGTGTGATGTTGTTGGGCATGCTACCCATAATTTTTTGAGATTCCTCGTCTCAAACCTATGGTCAACGAGGCATTTCTTGAATCCAATATCCCAAAGGTCCATATTTCCTTACCTGATTCAGCTAAGAAACTTAAATTTTTGCGCACGAATCACACTTGTGATTTGTATGATATTGATGGCCACTATTCTCACCTTTGTCCCTGTCTTAATGATTTTTACGACACTCTTGAGGATGTTCGTTGAATTGAGGCCAAATGTAGTGGATCCTCTACTCCTCTACGTGCGAGTTTTTCTCTAGAAGAACCGAGGGAAATTTATACACCCATTTTGATACCTCCCCCCGATGTTAAGATGTCAGAACCTTCATCCACTATCCTTTATCTGTCATCATCCATGAGATCCATGGTGGAAAACCCCTCTGGGGAATTCCCTTATGTTTTGACTGAACCTCCTTCGACGATCACCTTGGGTCAACATTGGTAGATGTTTCATCTACTAGCTCTTCATATACCCTCTATAGCAATGCTTATGTGAACCATATATCTCATGATGATGCATGAGGTAGAACTGCCACGTCATGTGGTATTTCTTTTTCCAGTCCCCCCATATTTAATTTTTATGAAGACATTATGGAAGCAATGACCACCCCTACCTTTCCTTGGGATGATATGAACGACCATGCGTACTTCCTTCCGTAGCAGTCCCATGACCAGTATGTTGTGGACTCTAAAGACTTCATCTCAGATGAGGTCGATTGGTTTCGAAGTACCATTCCTACACTTGATGCTTTTGAAGAAGGAAATATGGCCAATATCTCTCCTACCATTAAAATTAACATTTCTGATAAACCAGGGATATAAGAAAACATTGCCTTGGGGGCACATTTCACCCTAGAAGAAATTGAGGCTTACACTAAGCTATTTAAGGAATTTCATGATGTTTTTGCCTAGTCCTATTTAGATATGCCTAGAATTGATCCCACCATTTTCGAACACCATATCGATACATGGCGTGATGCCAATATTGTCTGTCAAAAGTTTAGAACCATTAATCCTTCCAGATGAGAGGCTATCAAAGTTGAAATCGATAAGCTCAAGCAGGTTGGTTTTATCTATCCCATTGAATACACCACTTGGGTCTCTAACCTTGTTCCTATTCTCAAGAAACAAGGCACCATCCGTGTTTGTATTGACTTTCGTAAACTAAACAAATCTTGTTCCAAAGACAACTTCCCCACACCATTTATTGACCATCTCCCTAATAAGTGTGTGGGGCATAGAAATTTTACCCATAGAATCCCCGATCGAGATATGTGTTTTATTTCTACCATGAATTCAAGTTTCTTTCATTATTCATCATCGTCCCATTTGTTGTCTCGTAGCGCCTTTCATATGGATCCATCATCCACACCATATATAGATTATGCCGACGGTTCAAGTCACTTCTAGCAGAATTTAGCCTCGACAAGCTAGGCCATTTTTAGTCCTCTGCAACGGTGTATGCAGTGGATCTACCACCAATAATCGGGCCAAATATGATGCAGTGATAGGTTTGTTAGTCGATGTCCTTGAAAATCACATCCTTCATCTCCATGTTTGTTTATATTCCCTGCTACTTGTCATGAAATTAAATGCCATATATCATGTGAATAACCATGTCCTTTTTAGAATATATTTACAAGTGAAGTTCTTAGAGCGTAAATTTGAAACCATTACATTCAGTCATGTACCTAGAGCCCAGAGTCACTATGTAGATAGAATTGTAAAGAATATTCTAGATTGGCATGTATCACATGCATTTAACATAAAACAATAATCGTAAACAAATGGTGAACAATATACTCATAATATATAAAAATATGCATATCCATAATATGTGTCCATGAAATCATAAATGTTTTGGAGTACTCTACTCTAATACATCCCACATGCTCATAGCACGTTGAAAAAATAACTACTAGGGGCACCACATGCCCCTATCTCTAATCAATATTTGGAGGGTCCTGAGCCAATGGCTCGGCTCCTGTAACCCACAGATCCTGCATACCCTGCCTGGCCATCGCCATGCACCACATGACACCTCGACACTTCGGGGGTAGCCTCACACATGCATTAATGTAATGGTCATGAAGATCATGCCATCAGCACTCTCATACCCTCATCATCACCAACTCGCATTTGCAACAGACATCCTCAAATGGAGCCTCTAAGTCTGCTCTATCAGCTCCTCTAGATGTGCTAGGCTACTACAGCCCCTGGCATTGCGGGTCGTCCTATATACCTGACTGGTTTTATCGGTGCTGTGTCTGTATACCAAAAGTAATGAATTAGTACCACATAAATAATGATAAAAATTTCAATTCACCATAAAATATAACAAATTTTCACTTACCATATGGTCCCCATGCTCAACCAGGCGGAAGTGGCATGTATGGGTCCCCCTGATACTTCATCCCACTATATGGATAGTAATTTATATATAGTGAAATTTGATCCCATTATGCAAAGAACGCGAGTTGGAACACTCTTATGACTCCGCTACCTCCTTCTCTCCACAGTAGCTTCCCCTATTAGTGCATTCTGGGCTCCCCCGAGCCCCCATCCTAGATCTATACACGAGGCCAAAGTGTGGAGATCTTATCAAAGAAGAACAAGCACAATAGTGTACCAAAAGCACAGTCATGGTTCAATTTTTGATTTCATAGCGACAACTATCATTTCAATGATGCCATCATCATCTAGGCCCACCAATAGTAGGTCCCACTTAGCACACTCTCAACCAACATCACTTTCCCTTCAGTGATGTGGTGGAACGCCTGGTTGCCTAGGATCTGCAGTACTGCTATGATGACAACCAGATTCTCTAGCCTCTCTAGCTCACCGATCGGTATAGCCATGCCCTTGAGATAGACATCTAGTTGGCAGTGGCATTCCATGAACTCTGATATGTTTCGCCCCCACAGTAATAATGGCTAGATATTTCCCACCACCCCCAATGGTGGGAGACCGGTCAGGAAATAGATGTCCTAAATAGTCAACTTGATTTGGTGCCCCTGCAATATAAAGAGCTCCAGATCTGGATCCTAGTAGATGATTATCCTGGATAGCAAGGTCTCCCCTGCCCTCATCAATGGGTTCTCAACTAGCTTGAGAACCCCATACCTTTCCAATGTGCCTCTGACGACCTGATCCCCTTGGATCTCGGAACGAAGTGCATCCAAATATCTCTCTCTCCATTCGATCTTTAACTCTACCATACCTACACCAACCCAACATATTTTTTAGTAAGAGGAAGAAAAACTGCATTAAAACCATCTAGCCTCAGTTCCCAACCGAGAATAGGACAAAACCCAACTTTTTTGCAGCTCGCATTTTCCCAGCCTTGTACTTACAAGGTCAAAAATTTTCTCTCTAAAATTATGACCAATCTTGCAAAAAAAATCCCAGGAAGTGTGAGCCGGTTGTGAGGAAAATCAGGGTATTATTCTCGAGCTCTCGACGCCTAATACAAAATTCTAAACTGCTGAAAATTAATAGTAAGGTTAGGTCACTTACTTGCAATTTACAGATCTTGATTCCAAATGTCAGTTTTTACACTAAGAACGCCACAAGAATTGGGGCCTTCTCCTCCTCTCCATCTTCACCACAACTCCAATAGCAAATGAACCAAATTAGAGGGAAATCACCCTATTAAAAGAGAAGCCCTAAATTTTATTTTGCCAATTGCGACCAAACTATAGTTATGTTTTACAAACTGTCAGCACCGCTTGAAAGCTATCACCAAGCTCTAAAATGGGTATCCTTTTGTTTTTGGTGATTTGATACTTCACTTCGTCGCCTGTCGAAACTGAATTTCTGCACTTGTGCCACTTGTACTTGGGGCACCACTTTTCCTTCATACTTGTCACCGTGTGTGTCTATTTTCATCATGGCATCCACAATGGTATGTTTTAACAATCCCCACCTGCCTATTTCGGTGGTAGTCCATCAGCTGCTCCTCATCATGAACGTGACCGAGTCATCGTCTTACGTGTTAATCGCCCCCAAGTCTTTTCTCTCTTTCACCATATAGTCCTCATCCATTGTTTCTGTCCCTTCTCTCTGTAGCCAATTTTTTCCCCTTGCACCTGTTCTCTGTCCTGTTCTCTTAGTCGCTAGGTCATCCATGATTTATATTCTTTGACAAGGGAAGTCGTCCATTTTCTACTTAGTATCCCCCATTCCATCACCATCGTTGGTGTCAATCCATCAATCTCTCTACTATGATGTCTCGTGCCTTAGTTGAGGTCTTTTATTGTTTCCACCAGGCGGACTTTCCATGATATCAACACTTTCATTTCCAGAAGAGGCAGCGTCAGAGGGCGTGCTCCTGCCTGTACTCATTATTTTTCAGTGCCTTGAAGGCAAAGGGACTCTACTTTTTGACTTGATTCTTTCTCATCCACCCACTTAAATAGATTCCATTCTGGACATTTCCTATAGTTTTGGGCATCCCGCAGATTGTTCTAGTGATTCCTAGGGGTGCATATATGTTTCTGCACTCATAAGGTGGCCCTTTAGGTAGCCCCCTCACATGCCTTGATGATTTGATGACTCATTTCCTCATTTTACAACTGGGGAGCAAATTTCTGACCTCATGGCTTTGTTCCAACTGTTTACATGTTTGTAGAATGCATGTTCCACTCATATGATCCATTCACATTTTCGCAGCCCTTTCCTATTTATCAAAGATTCTTTGCTTTGTTATAATATCATTACTCGTATATTATTCCCTTCATTCGTTGTTTACCTATCTATAATTATGTATAATTATTTTTTTCGTGTCTATTTACATGTTATTTATGTATATTTACCGTGCCTGTCTGCACCCGTGTTTCGTTAAGAATTATTTTACTGCCTGTCCCTTGTCACTATTTTCCTCCCCTGCCTCACTAAGAACATGTACCCAAACATTAAATGAGACTTATATCATTTGTAGGTCTCAACCCCTCAAGCTATTGTCCTCTCTTGCTTCACTCCATCTATGTATCTCTCTCTCTCTGACTCCCCTTTGGTGTCTAGTGATTGCGTTCTTACAACGTACTTCGGTCATACGATTAGCTACTAATGCCCACACGTTGTGGGGCAATATGTTACACCAATTTTTGGTCATATTACCATTTACAATTAGATGGATCGAGGTAAACCATGTAAGACCAATTTTAATATAGTACAATTTCTTTCACTATAAGAAATAATTTAATAAACCATATTTTATTAAATAATTTCTGGTCATGAGGAATAATTAAATAAATCCTTATTTATTTGGTGTTCCTCTAGGAATAATTAATTAAACCATTGTTTAAATAATATTCCTGGCAATGTTTAACCCAATTAATGAGAAATAATTAGATAAATAATTATTTATCTTTGTTGGAACACCTAATCCTACATGGGTAGGTGTGGAATGTGAAAAGTCACAATGGAGTCCAAGTGACCTTGGAATGTGAAACCAAGAGTCACACCATTGTATTATAAATGTACATCTTTGTATAATGGAAAATAAGAAAGCCTCACGCTTATCCTTCATTGTGTGTTGAGTCTCTTGTGTGTGTGTTTATTCTTCTCATGCACCATGTGTGTGTCTTAACATGGTGTTGAACATGGTATCAGAGTAGGCGATTGCTGGCCTTGCTCCAAATTGAGTGAGCCATTTGTGTTTGTGGCCTGTGCATATCTGCAAAAATTCTTGAAATTTTTGTAGCACTCAAATGTTTTGTAGTAGTGATTTTGCAGCATTCAGAAATTTTATCTTGGAGAAGAGCAACATTCAAAATCCGTGGCAGCACTCAGAGATTGGTTTGGAGAAAAGCAACATTGTGCATCTAAAGGTTTTCTCACTGCTTATTCTTCCTGCAATTTATGCTCTTTAGATTCTGCATCATTTTGAAGAGCTGCTGAAAATTGTTTAAAATTGATTCTTGAAGAAGTTTATGAGTTTTTAGTGGAAAATATTTCTTATTTTTTCCATTGAAAAATTTCTGCAATTCTGGGTTTTTCTGCTGCTAGAAAATATTCTTTGCTGCTGGGCTATTGGAAAAATTTCCGGGTTTTACTGTTGAAATTTTCTGGAAAATTTTGCATTCTCATTCTCTACTGCTGAGAAAATTAATTTTTCCTCCAAGTCTACAAGATTCTGCTATACATTTGGAAAAAAAAAGCTACTGCATTTTACTCTTTCACTCCTTTATGCCGTTCTAACATTGAAAAAAAAAAAAAATTAAAATTAAAAAAAAATCTTTCTGAATCTACCACCCTTCCTATCCCATTCCCCTCTCACCTTACAGTCGACCTATGCTCTACTCACAACAGCGCTCAATCCACACATACACCACCGCCCCACGACCTACCCAAACATCCCCACTCAAACAACGCCCCTTACACTCTGCTACAAATAGAGCTCCCCTCAGCTCCATCAACAGCTCCCACCACACGTTCGACACAACTCCCACCACGCGCTCCCCTCGACCCTTGCTTCACGCTGAAATAACCCCTCTCTACTGCAACGACTCTCCCCAATCAAAATCTCCCATGCACAGATCTCACGCGGCCCTTGTCAATCTGCAATCCACACGCTCAACCCTTACCCGGTCCGCCCTCCCTACTCCTCTATAGCCTTCTCCCATGGCTTAACCGTGCCCCATACCCTTTTAACTCCTCCCACCCCCTTACATACACTCCTCACCTGTATCTCTATAACCTTCACACGGCCTCATTCTATCCGCCTCCTCCTCTCTGCGTATCTCTTCTCTTACGCTCCAACAGTCGACCACTCCCAATCCACCTCACAGCCCTTCCCAACTCGCTCATCCCCAACCCTCCTCATACCCGCTCCCTCCTACCTCCACGTTGCCCCATCCACTCTGCAACAAACGCTCATCCCACATCACATCCCACTTCGACCCCTCATCCTTGCACTCGCCCCTCCCTACCATCTTAACGCACCCCATTGTAGCACCATGCCAATTTTTATTTTTATTTTTATTTTTTTTTTAAATATACGCCCCCCCTTCCCCCATACAATACCCTACTTCTCATCCAATAAAATTTATTTTCCCCATTTTAAATTCATTTTTTTAATATTAAAAAAATAAAAATAAAAATAAAAATAATTCCCTTAGTTTTTAACTCCACACTCTGTCACCCTTTTTACATTCCCCTTCCCATTTAATTTCCCTCCCCTTTTAAATTCTCCTTCCCATTTAATTTCCCTTTTAAATTCCCTCCATTCTTAATTAATTTATTTTTTAATTAATTAAAAAAAAAAAACAGCGGAGAGAGAGGAAAGAGAAATGAACAGCAGAAATGAAGGAATTGACATATGAAGCAAATGGACTAAATACATAGAGAAATTTGAAGATTTGCATTGTGATTTGTGGCATTGATTTGAAGGGTGATTTTTTGAAGAAATTGAAATTTGAAGACATGTTTGTCATCATTCTAAAACAACTATTTGAAGAAGAGAATTCAACTGCCTTAAAGGCCTCCTGCATATTGCTTTTGCTGCACATTCAAAAAAATATTTTGCAGAAATATTGTATTGAACTGACATTGATTTGCATCTTCATTCAAGACTTGAAGTAAATTTGAGTTGTTGGATTGTCGATTGCCCTCCATCATTTGAGGAGCACACTTTGTACTTTGAGATTTCCATAGTTGGAAATTCTTTGGAGTCATTTGTATTTCTTGTTGCATCACATTGTAAACGGGTGCATTTTCGGTTGAAGCCGAAACCCTTTCATTTTTTGAGCCTAAGTTATTGAAAATGACTAAAATAAATGAGGCATTAGTGTTGTTGAATAACCTCATTCATTCAAATGTTGATGATGTGATAAAAATGAGCAAGCATGCTCTTTGTAACATTCAAAAGTGTTTGCAAGATGCACATGAAAAGATTGATTTTTTGCAGTTGGAATCTTAGCTCCAACAAGACGAACTTCAGCAAAAGAGTCACCATTCTGAACCTGTTTCTGTTCAGAACATTGTGAAAGACTCCCATCAGCAGCAAGTCAGCAAAGTTCCAGTCGATTCCCATTCATTTCATTGCACTAGAGCATATGTACATGCAGATGCAGCAGCTCAACCTGCACTTCCTAAGCCCATCATCAGACCTTGGGAAGATCTTGTCCACAACAAGCACCGAACTAGTCTTGGATATGACAAGGATGTGTCCTTTAATATTCCAGACTACACAAAGCCCATCATATTTTAGAGTGTCGGATTCATGTATGACAGTTCACCTGCATCTGTTCCAGATCCTGTTCCACAACAACAACAGATTCAGAAATGCCAACACTGTGATCGAGTTGGCCATATGAAAGATCATTGTTTTTATCTTCATCCATGCAAGAATTGTGGTCGACACACCCATTTTTCGGACAGATGCTTCAGACACAAGCCTCCTGCAAGAAAAAAAATTCATCTTGGATGGATCGCTTCTTAGCAATGGGCATTAGCAGCCAAGAATATGTTTAAGACACATGTTAGAACTTGTTCACGGATAAAGAACAAACTTGCAGTTGAGTTTTCGCCATCATCTGACCTTGTCCCTGACAGGGGGGAAAATGGTGGTCATGTACAAGCTTTGACGTCAGATCAAGCGAGCCTGAGCCACAATCTCTCATTCCATGTTCAGAGTTGTAGCCAGCAGTTCAAGCGAGCCTGAGCCACAATTCGTCATTCCAGATTCAGAGATGTAGCCAGAGACACGGATTCCCATGAGCATGCCTTCGATTGGTGGATAACCTTAAACCATCATCGTTGGTTGGTGGACAACCTAAAACCACCACAAGTAGTATACCTCCCTTCTTTTAGGTCGAAGGTCTCCCTTTCATATATGAGGAACACTTCCTCTAGCAGAAGCCTTCATCTTAGCAGCCTTCAGCTTCTTGCTAGCTTTGGTTGAGTTCCAGGAAATGCTTCAAAGCATTCCAGAGTTGTTGGTAATCCTAAAACCATCACAGGTAGTAGACCTCCCTTATTTTAGGTTGAAGGTCTCCCTTTTTTATGAGGGACAATTCCTCTAGCAGAAGCCTTCAGCTTCTTGCCAGTTTTGGAAAAGTTCTGGGAACTGCAACAAGTATTTCATTCTAGTGTTGGTGGTCATCCTTAGACGACCTCTTTTTTCCAACATTTCAGAGAGTTGATCTAGCCCAAGTGATGCCATGTATACTTTGCAGATTTGTATTACAACTCTTTTCTTGGACTCACACATACCCCTTCGGATTAAGGGGGGATGTTGGAACACCTAATCCTACATGGGTAGGTGTGGAATGTGAAAAGTCACAATGGAGTACAAGTGACCTTGGAATGTGAAACCAAGAGTCACACCATTGTATTATAAATGTACATCTTTGTATAATGGAAAATAAGAAAGCCTCACGCTTATCCTTCATTGTGTGTTGAGTCTCTTGTGTGTGTGTTTATTCTTCTCATACACCATGTGTGTGTCTTAACATGGTGTTTAACAATCTTATTATTCTCTAGGAATAACTAATTAAATAATTATTTAATTAATATTCCTTGTTAATTTGACTAAATCATTTAGGAATAATAAAATAAATCATTATTTGTTAAATTATTCCTTAAACCCATCCTTAAAATGATAAATAAATCATTTATTTATTTATTATTTCTAAATAAAGGTATTTAACCAATTTAAATTCCTTTTCCCTCCAACAAAATATAATATAATATTCCAAGAAGTTAGATCTATATCTTGGTTAATGATATTTTATTATGCACCACTATCAAGGATAATTCAATATTTTGTTATAAATCGTAGGGTTTTCCATTCATTATTTATCTTTGATCATTTTATCATGGTCAAACTTTGATGCTTTTTCCATAGTCATACTTTGATCACTTTTATTACATTTTTGCTTCTTGAGCTCCCATAGAGTTCAACACATATTAGGTTTTCTACATCATTAAGAGAGAGAAACTTTTGGATCTGAAGTGTTGAGGACAACCAAGAACCCATCCCATTGAGGGGGACTGGTAACATCATTCTTTTTTCCCTTCATAGGTGTTAATACATATAAGATTCTTTATATATCTTGTCTTGTCGATTAGATATTTGGAGAAACTCTTATTTCATTTTACTGTTTAACTACTTTTACTTCATAGATCTATGTTTTTGTTGCATTTATTTTGACTATCTATTGTAGATCTAAAAAATTTAGGCAGTTATATTTTTTTTTAGGGTTCTTTGTCATGTGCAGCTAAAGTGATCTCTTTTCGTCTTCATTTTTCACAAGTATAATTTGTAGGACTTATATAGGCTGCTTTTAGGTTTCTTTGGGAAAATAAATGAACTTGTTATGAAATCTTTTATCACTAGGGCATGCCAACCCAAAATTTGTAGGTTCATGTGTAGTTTAAAGAGGAGTCTGTGTTCACAAAGGATTTCTATTAAGTTATCCACAAAACTCAATTTCATTGTGGTGTTATACTTCCTACCAACATTAAATTTCCAATTTCACGTCTACTTTTCACTTTCTCTGTGATCTTGAAGCTCTCAAAAATTTCTCATTTTTCCTTAATATATTTTTGGCATTGAAGTTCACTTGGAAATTACATTCATACCTCTATAGTCTATAAGCGAGAATGAGATTTGTTGGTACCTTGCCAATGCCACACAAATATCTAGAAACGACATTTTGCTCATGTGCACATAACCTACTCCCCACTAGAATTGAATATGTGACCTCCAAGGAGAAATCATATGTTATTAACCATTAGGAATATTCAGGTTGTACAATCCCAAACTTTCCTCATGTGAGGAAACTCGGCTTGTTATGAGGTTTATCTAGTTTTACAGTCTATAGCCCATGAAATTGAATTCAAGGTATAAGAAAAAAGATAAATATGACAACCAACATACTAAATTTGAATTTACTAATATGGTTAGAATAATGTTTTGCATGTGTGCTTTTGCTACCATCTATCCCAACCCAAGTGGAATTTTATCTTCAAGCTCTACATTCCTATAGTTTATAGGCTACAACCAAAATGTTTATTGCAAGGATAATTTTGTCAAATGCATGTTGAGATCCAAAGTGTTACACCAATTTTTGGTCATCTAACCTCTTACTATTAGAAGGACTAAAGTACACCATGTAAGACCAATTTTACCATAGTAAAATTGCTTTCACTATGAAAAATAACTTAGAAATACATAATTTATTAAGTTGTTACTGCTCTAAACAGGAAACCCCATGAGGAATAATTGAAGAAATCCTTATTTGTTTGATTTTTATCAAGGGATAACTAATTAAACCAATGTTTAATTAATATTCCTGGTCATATTTAACCCAAAACAAGAAAATTAATTAGATAAATCAATATTTATCTTATTATTTTCTAGGAATAATTATTTAAAACATTATTTAAATAATATTCTTTGTTAAATTTGACTAAATCATTTATAAACAATTGAATAAATCACTATTTATTTAAGTATTACTCAATCACGTTCTTAAAATAATAAATAAATAATTTATTTATTTATTATTTATAAATAAAGGGATTTGACCAAATTCAAATTCTTTTTCCCTCCAACAAAAATAATAAAATATTCCATAAACGTTTGATCTACATTTGGTTAATAATATTTTAATTATGCACCAATATCTACACTAACTAAATATTTTGTTATAAATAGAAGGGGTTTTCCATTTTTTCACTAAATTTTGTTTCCTAAAGATCACTCTGGATCTATACTTGTGGTCTAACTTTGATCCTCCATCATTGTCATATTTTCCTAGTTTTTGTTTGTGAGCTCCCTTTGAGTTCCATTTTTGTCTGTGTTTTATGCACGATCAAGAGAGAGAGATATTATATCCGAAGCACTGAGGACATACAAGAACCCAACTCATTGAGGGGGACTGGTAACATTTTTCTATGTTCCATTCCCAGGTGTCATAATACAAAAAGTCTTTAAAAATTCTTGTCTTGTTCATTAGATGCATGGAGAAACTCTTTCTTATTCTTGTTGTTTAATGTCTTTAACTACATAGATATGGATTTTGTAGAATTTAGTCTGATCACTAATTGTATATATAAGGAAATTTATAGCCATATTTGATGTTAGGGCTATTTTTTATGCACAACTAAAGTGATTTTTTTTTGTACGCTTGCGATTAGAATTCACACTAACAACTGGCGACTCCACAAGGGTTTATAATTATGACCACTATCGTTTTTCAGATCCCTGCATGACCAGTTGCTTCAACCCCTAGGGTTTTTCTTCATCTTATTATTTTTCATTTATTGATGTTGTTTTTAACCTTTAAAACCCTAAAACAATAAAAATTCTTATTTTTGTGTGTTTTTGGGCCTATTGCGTAAGTAATAGGTGTCAGCTGCAACAGAGATGACAAATTTTTCTAAAACCTACTCCTGAGACAGCTAGAAGTGTAGGTCACACTTTTTGGGCCAAAATATGCGACCTCAACCTTCAGGATGCAGAAAAAACCTGAAACTTGCGACCTCAGCTGAAAATAGGTAACGAATTGCGACCTGTACTTTTTGCTGTAGTTTTTCTGTGATTTTTCTAGGTTTGTATTGGCTACTGTTCAGGGTTGTCTGACCTCCCTCCCCACCCATCTTGGACTTGTACTTTCTTATTTTTACTCATCGAATTAGGAACCAAGCTCCTTAGGGTTTCAGTACGCTTCCACCTTTTTAGGAGGAGTTTAGTTGAATCAGGTCTTCTAAGATTTCAGTCTATTCAGCCATTTTTTAGATCTGAACCTGTATTTTTAGATCCATTTCATATCATTTATTCATCCATCCAAAACACCTCTTTTTAGTTTTGTTTGGTCCTCTAGGCTCCCCTCCGTTTCCCTTCAAGTTGTAACCTTTTGCCACCTTTTTTGCAACACTTTTCCCTTTGGGTTTTTGTTGTTTTCTGCACCTATTTCTAGTATATCAAACCTTTAGATCCCTTTCCCTCCTGAATTAGATCCCTGTCCCTCCCGAATTTAGATCCATTAGCCATTTTGTGTGTTTTGACTAGATTTTGCCTACCCATAAACTAGTTTTTGGGAAGCCCTCCTCCTTGGGTTTAAATTGATGTATCTTTAGCTGTTTATTTTTTGTCGTATTCAGTTTCCTTTAATGTCATTTTCATATTTATTTATAGTCATAAAAAATATTTTTTATTTTTTCTCTACACACATATGGGCTTAATTAAAATGAACACACTTATCACATAAATGAAAACCCTAAGTGAAGAGTGCCTGGTTTACATCGCCAGGCCAAGACTTAAACATTGTAATTAATTGATCCTGCACCTCCCTGCCCTTGTTTCGACATTGTAATCATTTGATCCTGCACCTCCCTACCCTTTTTGGTCTCTCTTCCTTCTATGATTCATGTATGTTTCCCATCATTACGCCCACAAGGTGTTTATCTCGAAGACTCATAGGCCTTCATCCTCAATTTTCATTCAGAAGACTTACTCCTCTGCATAGGGTTCGAGTTCATCCTCCACCGAGTCCTCATTATAACTCTGCTTCTAGTTCATCGGGTTCCCCTTATGTTTCTATTCCCCACTCTCCTCCACCTTTCACCTTCACCATGTCTGGTTCAGGACCTAACTCTAGTGGTAGCCTCGACCCTAATGCTGGGAATGCTACTAGTGATGCCGCAATAGGAACTATCCTGGATCCTCCCTTGCTCCCTTATATGGCAGGCCTCAACCTTCCCGCGTTTAGCCAATTTATTAATGACCCCATACACCATGACCCTAGTTGGTATACTATGCCAAACAATCTCCCTTCAGACATCCCCAAGTTTGAAGGAATTGCTGGAGAGGATCCTACCAACCATGTTTGTTCTTTCCACATGAGGTGTTCGTCTAAATCCATCACTGATGACTTTGTCTGTCGTCGGTTATTTCAGCATATGCTTATTGGAGAAGCTTCCAAGTGGTATGTCGACTAGGTCTCCTCCTCTCATACTAATATTTTTATCCTTGCTAGGGATTTTCTATCTTACTTCCAGCTTCCCCTTCGCTATGACACCGGTACCGAACTCTTGATCTCTTTCTGTCAATCATCTGTGACCTGCCTATATGATCATGTCCAAGAATGGTAGAGAAGAAAGAGCCTATGTCGAGCTCGTACCTTTGAAGACCATGTCTACATGGACTGGTTTCTCAGATCCCTTTTGCTTGCTATTGTAAAATATTTCGCATCTCACTTCCCTCAGATCGAGGAAGCTGCCCTCCAGATTGTGTTGAAATATGACCTGATATATGCACAATATGGTTATGTTTATACCATCTTACCTAATCTCCCTAGACTCGATGGTGCCAACGCACTGGGGGAATCCCATGTCATTGACAGTATCGTTGGAACCCTTTCACATACATACACTCATCCTCCCATGGGTTATGGTTTCCCTCAGGGAGGGGCCAACTCCTCCAGCACTTTCCCCCCTCTTGGTAGCATGTATCCAGGTTACGACATGCCTCCTCATTTTTCCCAACCTGTTTACCCCAATGTTGCCCAAACTCCTTATTATTCATCTCTGTAGCCTGGTGCTCCAGCTCCTCTAGCATTATCACCTCAACCATCGTTGCCTTCTCAAGCTCTCCAATAGCAACCACCACCCCCTCATGGTCAAGTGTATGCACAGTAGGGTGCGACTAATCCTATGACTTCCAAAAAGAAGAGGAAAGGCAACCAAAACCATTTTTCCCTAGGTAATCTAGGAAAAAATCCCCAAGGGAATGCACCTAACATTGCAACCCAACAACAGGGCACTCAGCCAAAGTAGAATAGGCCCATTTGCACGAATAAACCTTGTTCTTGTTTCGGTATCTGTGGTCACTATACCCATGATTGTCCTATTTTACATCATATGTGTTATATGTGGGAAGCTTAAGTAGAAACACGAGGACATCAATCCTCCCCTTTATTTCCTCCCAATGCTGCCCCTATCCAAGTGGCCGTGTTTACCAAACCTTCCCCCCAGCAAGGATTTGTGGTTGCCCAATCACCTGAAAGTCAGGTGGCCACTCAACCTCCTCCATTTGGTACATCTGATTACTAGATACTCACGATAAACTCTAACCAACCCACTACCATTGAACTCAAACTTCAGAATCGGTCCTGTTAGTACAAAAAGCCCCCAACTACGTTTGCTACTGAGCCCCCTTCTTCAGGTCCCACAGAGCCTCTTTCAACACCCAATGGTCCTTTACTGATCCCTCAGCCTAAGGAAAAGGTTCATACCAAGATTCCCAAGGGACCATTATGCCAAAACGTTTCTTCCGGTAAAGCTGCCCACTCCTGTTGCAAAAGCCTCGGGTGGGGGAAAAGCCCAAAAGAAGGAACCCAAGGACAAGGCCACCCAGACAACCCCTTCTCCTCCTCATCCTCCAAAGCGTACCCCTCTCTGTGAGTTTTGTGATGTTGTTAGTCGTGCCACCCATAAATATCCTAAATTTCCTCGTATCAAGCCCATGGTCAATGTCGGGTTTCCTGAGTCTAACGTCCCTGAAGCCCATGTTACTTTACCGACTGCAACCAAGAACCCCAAGGCTATTCACACCAACCACCCATGTGAGTTGTGTGATCTCCATGGCCATTATACCCACTTATGTACCCGCCTCAAGCATTACTATGCCTCTTTGGAAGTAGTTTGGGAATACGAGACTAAACTGAACAAGTCTGCCTCTCCCGTACTTAAGTAGTATTCTTTAGTTCAAATTAGGGATACATCTGCTCCCATTGAAATTCCCCCTCCCTATGTCGAGATGACGGAGTCTTCGACCAATATCCTCTACCTGTCATCATCTATGAGATCCATAGTGGAATACCCCTCTGGGACTTCCCCTTTTGTTTCGCTTGACCTCCCTTCAACGAACACCCTAAGCTCAACATCGGTGGATCCATTATCTGCTTGTTCTTCCGTCACCCCCCATGATGATGCACATGTGAAACTTTCTTCTCATTATGATGAGTCATGTAGCTTTTCCGCGTCATGTGGTTACCCTTCCACCAGTCACCCGATCTTCTACTGTGATGATGAATCCATGGAAGATTTTTCTACCCCTAACTCTATCCATCCCCCCTTACTTTAAAACCATGCATTCGAACCACATACAGCTTGTGGCCATTACATTAACACCCAATGTTTGGGTAAGGGGGCACCCATATTTGAGATACCAGGAGAAGAAATTCTCCACCACCCTCCCACAGTGATTCCCGGGTATGTATGAGATGTTTCAGACCTCATGAGGGGGTGGCCCTTCAGGTAGCCCCACACATACCCGGATGACTTCTCTACTACAACCTTGGATGTAGCTCCATAGATTTGATGGTTTCGGCCTCAACCACTTGCAACGCCTCTTTAGTTTTCATGTATCATTAAGATTTTTAGAGCCCTTGCCTATTTTATAGGGCCTCTTTGGTTGTACTTATATCTCATGTACTGAGATATTATTGTATAAATCCAGGCTGTTGTCCTAGGCACAATATGTATGTGGGATCCATTATCATGTTTTTATCTAGCCCATATTTAGTCCCTTGTTTTCTGGATGCATCATTATTATTTGTACTTTGTTATCTCGACGGGCATAGGTATGCCTCCCCTATCTCATGTAGAACAAGTACTCACTCATAAAAGAGACTTGTCACACGTATAAGTCTCATCTCCTTAGGTTCTTTTCCTCTCGCGCTTTAGTTTACCTCATATTTCTCTCTCTCTGATTTCCCCTTCAGTTTTTAGTGATTGAGTTCTTACAACGTACTTCGTCGATCATACGATTACCTCCTAATGCTTGCACGTTGGGGGGAAATCTGTTACACCAATTTTTGGTCATATAACCTGTTACTATTATATGGACTAAATTACACCATGTAAGACCAATTTTACCATAGTAAAATTGATTTCACTATGAAAAATAACTTAGTAATCCATAATTTATTAAGTTATTTTTGGTCTAAACAAGAAACCCCATGAGGAAATTGAATAAATCCTTATTTGTTTTATTTTCTTCAAGGAATAACTAATTAAACAAATTTTTAATTAATATTCCTGGTCATATTTAACCCAAACAAGAAAATTGATTAGATAAATCAGTATTTATCTTATTATTTTCTAGAAATAATTATTTAAATAATATTCCTTGTTAAATTTGACTAAATCCTTTATAAATAATTGAATAAATAACTATTTGTTTAATTATTAATCAACCACATTCTTAAAATATTAAATAAATCATTTATTTATTTATTATTTATAAATAAAGGAATTTGGCCAAATTCAATTTGTTTTTCCCTTCCACAAAAATAATAAAATATTCCATAAAATTTGGATCTAGATTTGGTTAATAATATTTTTATTATGCACCAATATCTATACTAACTCAATATTTTGTTATAAATAGCAGGGTTTTTCCATTCATTCACTACCTTTTTTGGTCTAAAGATCACTCTGGATCTATACTTTTGGTCTGACTTTGATCCTCCATCATTGTCATATTTCCTACTTTTTTCTTGTGAGCTCCCTTTGAGTTCCATTTTTTTTTAGGTTTTCTGCACCATCAAGAGAGAGAGATCTTATATCTGAGGAGATGAGGACATACAAGAACCCATCCCATTGAGGGGGCTTGGTAACATCTTTCTATGTTCCCTTCCCAGGTGTCAATACAAAAATTATTTAAAATTTCTTGTCTTTTTCATTGGATGCATGGAGCAAATCTTACTTATTCTTGTTGTTTAATGTCTTTAACTACATAGATTTGGATTTTTGTAGCATTTATTCTAATCACTAACTGCAGATATAAGGAAATTGACAACCATATTTTATGTTAGGGCTATTTTTTATGCACAACTAAAGTGAGCTTTTTTCGTACGCTTGCTATTAGAATTCACACTAACACATGGGTTTATCATACATGTTTTTAATTGCAAGTGATAATATAGATACTGGGTACACAGATCTTCATAATATGAAAAGCCTACCAACAATGGTCACTAGTTTTTTTGTTCATATTCTTACTCATGGGAAGTTTGTGCATCTATTTTTTTAGAATCAAAGTGAGCATTAGATATCAGCATTTAAGAATTTTTCAAAGCAAGTGACTAAGAATGGGGAGACCGTACCAATATCACATGTTTAATATTTCAACTCGATGGTCATATTTAACTTGAGAATTGTAAAACTAATGACGTGTATGGAATTTCATGTTGTTATCATGTGTCTACATTGTTGGTGAAAATTGAAGTTGATGTTATAGTTTGGAAATCAAATTAGGGTAATAGGGATAGGCAACACCATAGCATGTTCAACAAAGATGACTAAAAGTGCATGGAATGTTTCCATCCAACCATAGAGCTTGAGCTCACCCTCTTGTCGAGAACCTTATTTCTAAAGGCCAATATATCACACTTAATGCTCTAGGGAAATAGGAATCCAAAATTACCACATAACCATCATTGAAAAACCATACATTCATTTAACAACAATCATTCATCAAATCATGTATTCAAATCCAAGTCAATTGTTAAGTGCAGCTTGCTTGGTTGATGAATGTGAGTATCTAATATATTCCCCATTAGGGTTCAATTCTTATAGTAGCATGCTAGTGTATGTGCTTGCGCTTATAAAGATTATTTTTGTTTGGGAAAAGTATTTAGGACTTTAGTTAAATATATACTCCCCACCAATTTTTTCTCTCAAAGAGCAACCATGTTGAATTTTGCTAAGGGATCCCTTGTAATGCAAAATTTTGGTGCAATAGTCCTAATCATGATAAGGGGATGCTTGTTTAAAAATATCCATGTCAACTTAAGCTTACATCATTCAATCAAACCAAGTCAAAACATGGGGAACTCATTTAGAGCTTAAGCAATTAAAGAGGCATCCATAAAGTACAAGTAATGCAAGACAATAAGTGACCAATATGTTTGACCATAGGTGTATAAAATCCAATCTATAATCAATGTTCTACCAAGTTTCTGGGATGAGGGAGTGTGGGAGAAGGGAGACACACATGGGGGGATGTGTGGAAGCACCCCTAAAATTTGGGTAAATTCAGGGGGGGTGTGGGGATTTCAGGGTCCCTTGCATAGGGGTCATTGTCTCTCATAATATAAAATAAAATGAATAATGGAAAAATCCCAAAAACAATTATTCCCATGCAAATTCATCATTGTGCATTGTAAATACTAAATAATAAACAATAAAATAGTACTGAATTAAATTTTTTTATTATATAACCATGATTCAAAATCACATTTAATAATTGAATAACTGATTCATAAACTATAAATGAATCATAATTGGTAAACACTAACACATTGATTTAAATCCATCATTCTAGAATCTAATTAAGTAATTGGAATTAAGAAAATATTAAATACTAATATGAGGTCATTAGTATCTAGAGTCAAGGCTAAAAAGTTAAAACTAAAAAATAACAATAGGCAATGAACATTGAAAATAAAATGAGGATTAAGAGGTGAAAGTGTATAAAAGATAAAGAAAATTTAAAGTTAGGTAGGGTTTTTTTATATGTTGCTTTTTATTTTTTCATTTTTTAAGCCTTTATATGAAAACAATTGAGGGATATGAGAAGAAGTACCCCTTTTTTGAGAGAGTAAGCCTGAAATCCCTCGCTTTCTGGAAAGAAGTCCCCCACTTTGGGAAATCATTTCCCTCGTGTTTCCTAATTTTTCCCTATTGCTACAAAATCTAGCAAGGCCTTGTGGTGGTGTTCACAAGGTGAGGGATAGACTATGTAGCAACACCCAAGAAAAAAAATCAGATTCAAAGTTTATAGATATAAAAGATAAAAACAAATGTCAATTCCTTCATTTGATTGTTACTTGAATTTGGTGTGGGCGGGTTACAAGAAATGTGATTGGAAAACGTATGGGGACACAATGCATAGCATATCTTGGGTATGATTCATTTGATGTTGGAGATCCTTTGGGAACCCGAGCCATCGTCTTTGGAAATGTTTCTAGTAGGGATTCCTATGGTTTCTAATGTTGTGATTCTTTCACCTCATGGTTATTTTGGGCAAGAAAATGTTTTAGGAATTCCACACAAGACATCAATGGATAAGTAAATAATTTGTTCATAATTGCAATGTCCATTCCATGATATCCTCTCTTTATTGTTTGATTGTATTTTGAACGTTTCTTTTCATTTTGTTTTTTATTTTAACTATGAAATTGAAAATACTTAGCATCATGTCCATTTAAACAACCACCAAATATTGAAGATGAAATTAGTATTATGTGATATTGATTGAAATACCTTTAGTTGTTTTGTGTTAAAATATTTTCATGATTATTATAAAAGTTTAAATTTTGTTATTTGATGTTGTTTATATACTTGACCAAGTTCATGCGTTAGAGAATGAAATGTTGTTGTGAATAAAACAATGAGGATTAGACATCACACCTCAAATGATTTTTTTTCACAAGTTATCAACAACTTGAGTTTTTTAGCATGTAACTTAGTTGGCATTATTGTGCATAATATTTACTTGAAGGTTGAATACTAAGTAAGGTGTTTTTTTATTTTCTTTGTTTATAGAGGTCATCTGACCACTATCGCTCAACTAAAGAAAAATTTGTCAAGTTTCTTTTTTTTATGGGGAAAATGGCTTTGACATTTATGATGTTGAGGTATATGTCATATAAATATTTTATAGTCTAATTTAGTTTATATTCTAGAGTTCATCATATTTCTTGTCTTACATTACATTGTAACGTATTTTAATTTCAGAAAAGGAACTAAGTATTGATGGTAAGAAGCAATAATTGAAGAAAGAGGAGAACAATAACATTGGAGCGACAAATGCAAAGAGAGAGAGAGAAAAGAGAACCGGTCTAGTGATACCCTTAGATCCAATATCACGCATAATACACACACATAGAGACTGATGGTCATGTCTTTAGAGTTGGTGAATTCACCTGCAATGCCTTGGCAATGTAATGATAATGTTTTGAAGTGATGAAACAACATTTCATGTGTAAATTGTAATCCAACAAATATTAAGTTGGAAACTCATATTGTAATACTTGACATTTCATATAATATAATTTATGTGGTTGAAATTATTTATAATTGCATTTGATATTGTTCAGTATTGTAATTAACATATGTAAATTTGTGTTTTCATATTAGATGAACATGCACATTGTATAACAATTTTTTAATTTAGTCACAAAATCATAATAATTAATTTATGTTAATTAATAATAAATACATAAAATAAATCTAAAACTACTAAATTATTAGTTTATATTGATTAATGATGAACATAAATAAAATGAATATACGACTAAACCAGTCATTTATAATGATTATTAATGAAAATAAATGAAATGAATATAAGATATTAAATTATTTGTTTATGTAATGAATATGAAACTACCAAAAAAGATAAATGATTACTGTAGATAGATTTTTGATTACAAATGATGACTAAATTTTTCATATATATGACTACTAGTAGCTAATTTACAATATCTTATAATATGACCAAAATTTAGTCATATTTATTTGGTCATTAATTGGTTTGAAACAATGACTAAAATTTGCATATATATGACTATTAGTAGCTAATTTACAATATCTTATAACACAACCAAAATTTAGTCACATTTATTTGGTCATTGCTTGGTTTCAAACGATGACTAAAATTTGAATATATATGACTATTAGTAGCTAATTTATAGTATCTTATAACATGAACAACATTTTGCTCAATTTTTTTTGGTCATTAATGGGTTTTCTCAAGTCATCATATAGTAATATATTTTGTTGTATATTTGGTCATTAATTTTGACAATTATTGACTAAATCAATGACTAAATTAATTACCAAATTTATGACTAAAGATACTACTAGACGATAAAATTGAGACAACCAATTAATGACTAATCTAAAAATGACTAAAATTTGGTCGCATTATAAGATACTATAAATTAGCTACTACTGGTCACCGACGGAAAAATAGTCATTTATATGAAAATTTTAGTCATATTTTTAGTAACTAATTAGCCATTTTTTACTAGTGATTATAACACAAATTTGTCATTTGTTTTTCGTGAAACCACTTTTCCCATGTGAACTTTTGTTGACACGCTCTAATAGATGACTAATCAACAAAATTTATAATTTATAAGATGAATGCAAGTCCATATGTTGTGAAATATTTGAATCCCCCTCTCCTCTGGTTGAGAAGAAGTTCATCTATCATTCAAAACTAGGGATAAAATATTATTGGATGCAACAAGGTAAAATATTCTTTCTGTCACAATTCAGGATTGCATTGTCAAAGGCTCAAAATAATTCCCTCCAAATTGCGCCTTGCATCTGACGATTCTCTTAAACAAATATTTAGAAGGAAACTGATTTAAAGGTCATTTACCTCAGGAATTGGGTAACTATTTGTCTCTCAGAATATTGGGAATTGATGCTAATAGGCTATATGGATCAATAATATCAGAGCTTTGTCATGCTAGAGCCTAGCCTCTATCCCTTTGTCACTGAATCAATTTACAAGTAGAATAGAGGACACTTTCTAAGAGTGCATGAATTTCACAAACTTTTTATAAATATCAACTAATATGGGTTGAATGGGAGAGAGTGAAATGGTTGCTTCCAGTTATGAATGGTGATCCGAGCACACTTAGAATCCGTTTAGGATGGGAACAATTTTTTTGGTGGAATTCCTAGATATCTTTCAAGTCTACCTCTGGTCACCGTAGACATGACACACAACAATTTCTCTAGAAAATTAGCAGATGGGCTTTAGATTTCACACACGTTTCTTGGAATATCACTCAACAATGACTTCTTTGTGGGTGGGTTATCTCTCTCCATGTCTACTTCCAACAATATCCAGAGGTTGCACCTCGATAACAATTATTTACAAGGATTTATTCCTAAAGAGGTTGGAAAAATGAATAATTCAACAAATTTATCACTTCATGGAATCAGGCTCATGAAAAACTCCTCCTCAATTTTTTGACTATGTCAATATTGTGGATGTTGATTTTGAAGTAATGATTTGTCTAGCACAATTCTAAAAAATATTGGGCAGCTAGAAATGTTGGATAACATTGTAATTTATCATAACAAGATTTTTTGTTCCATTACAGGTGAAATTTGTGCTAGATACAACAAAATATTCCCATTACCTGATTCTGAGTTTACAAAACACCATGGAATGTTTGACGTTTGATGGAAAAATTTGACTTGTAACATTCAAGTGCATATTGGGAATTGTAGAGTGATATTTGAGTTAAATTTAGAGGGAAACCTAATTATTGGTCATGTTCCTTGGAAACTTTCTTGGCTTGCAAATCTGAGTTTGTTGGATTTGTCATTCATTTTTCTTAGTGGACCCATTTAACATAATTTTGAGAGACTCCAAAACTTTCAAGGTATGATTTTGTCTAATAACCATTTTTCTGGTAGTATTCCTATGGGGTTAGAAAGGATTTCATGCCTCGTGAAGCTTAATTTAACAAACAATAAACTGACGAGCTCCCTTCTGGAAGAACTTGGAAATCTAAAAATTCTCACTCATTTATATTTTAGAAATAACAATCTCACTGGAAGCATATTGCCATCATATTTTCCAAATCTGGGCAATCCTTTATTGTTTTTATATTTGATCAATAACAAATTTACTATAGGAAATCTATCTTCACTAGTGTTTTTTGTTGTTCATAATAATAGTCTTACTAGAAGAATTCATGCAGATATGGCTAATCTAGCCTCGTTGATGTACTTGGACCTGTCCTCCAATCATCTTGATGGTATCATTCCTCTCAAATTTGTAAAATATTTGGCCTTGAATTTATAAACGTCTCAAAAAATGCATTAGTGGAAGAGATTACCCAGAGGTGTCACAATTTTAATTTATCATTTATTTTCAACTCGGGACCATGTGGGGAACCAACTATTATTGTGTGTCCCTCAGGATCCTTCTTGAGCAAATTTGTTGTATGGGGCATAGAAATAGGTAGTTCATTTTCATTTCTTTTCTTGATCTTGGGAGTTATTAGGTGGAGTATGTTGAGACAGGAGGCTTTGGTGAAAAATCGAGAGAACACAATTGTCACAACTCTTCTTGAACCGATTGACTATCATTTTTTGAAAAATATAAAATATTCTATTATTATCAATTTGGTAATGCTTGAAAGGCCCATATTGAGCCTTGGCCTAACTGATATTCTAACAACTCCTCTTAACTTCAACAAAAACAATATCATTGGAGATGGCTAGTTTGGCACTACCTATAAATATTTTCTTCCAAAAGGAAGGATTGTAGCTATCAAAAGGCTAAGCCATGAGTTTGGATAGGGTAACCATGAGTTACTAGCAAAGATGGAAAATATTGGAAAGGTGAAACATATGAATTTGGCATCTTTACTTGCTTACTGCATTTTGGTGGAGGACAAGTTTTTGATTTATGAGTATGTGGAGAATGGTAGTCTTGATATGTGGCTCTGTAATCGTGCAGATATTGTTGAGGTCCTTGAATAGGAAAAGCACTTCAATATTTCCATCACTATTTCATTCCCCACTTTATTCACAGGGATATGAAATCAAGAAATATCCTTTTAGATGAGTCATTTGAACCCAAGATTGGTGATATTGTCATTTCCCATCTCATCAATGGATATGACAATCATGTAAGCACAAATACTGCAGGAAATTTCAATTATATTCATATTGAATAAGGGAAAAGATGGAAGGAAACAAGTAGGGGTGATGTTTACAACTATGGAATGATTTTGCTGGGATTGTTAACCGGCAAGGAGCCTACAAGTATGGAATTACAAGAAGGGGAAGGTGTAAATCTCATGGGTTTGGTGAGGCATATGATCAAGATGGACCAAGTAGAAGAGACCATGGATCCCTTCATCTCTCGTGGGCCTGGGAAGTCTCATATGTTGCAAGTGCTACATTCAACATAATTATACACATTGGAAGATCTAGGGAAGCACCCCATAATGTAAGATGTGGTCAAGCTCTGAAAGGTAAGTGACATATTCAAAAACAGAGTTAACCTTGATTCTTGATTATGTTTTTGCTTATCCTTTCACTATCTGCTAATAATAAATCAATTTCCTTTCAATCACTTGCTCTATTTATTGAAATTTAGTATGAAAACATGATATCTAATTAGTCTTCCTTTTCTATATCAAAAAAATACGTAAATAAATTTTCCCTTTTAAATTAGTATGTCAATAGTGTCATAAAGTATGGCCAAATTAAATTGGTTTTATAAAATTAGAATTTTCCTTTAGGGGAAAAAAATTCAGGTCCACCCCATTTATACTTTGTCACCCTTACATGTGTTCATTCTTCTTTTCTTCTTACCATACGTAAGAAATAAGAACATGAACATTTTTTGATCAAGAATTTAAGTTTCAAGAAAATATTATGTTCTTAACAATATAAATGGTTCTCAATCCTTTTAACATAAGCAGTAGCCAAGTTGTCACTAATGGCATGAAATGCTTGTTTTCTAAGAATGCAATTTTTTTTAAATGAATCAATAATGTTTACAAGAATTGATGACCTAAATCAAATTCTCAAAGAAATTTACAACAAAGAATATAAGACAAAGGGATATAAAACTGAGGTAATGGCATCCCATTACAGGATAATTTAAAACTAATGTCAAGAAATATGGTCCTTCAATGAATGAATCCATATAAGAGTATATTGAGTTTGTTTGGACATGTTTCTGAACATTTGGGCTCTTTTAAAAGTCTAATTGAACTCCCTAGAAGTTTGGAAAAGCTTACATCATTGCAAGAACTCGATCTGGGTGGGTGTACAAGTCTGGAATTGCTTCCTAACAAGATGGAGAATCTTTCATAATTGAGTTCATTGGACTTATCCAACTATGAAAGCTTAACAAATCTCCCTTATGGCTTGGGAAATTATGATTAAGATACTTTAAATTAAGAGGTCCCACAATACAATTGAGTGTGGAAGATTATAAACGGTATGCTCCTCCAGGAACTAAGCAGTTTTTATGGCTTGTGTCTCCAAATATTCCAACACCAAGCCATTTGTAGGGAGCTTCCATGGGAATTTCTGGAGTTGGTACAATAGGTAAATGACCACAAATTTCTAGTGATTTGTAAAGGTGTCCAGGTTGAAGGATTGTTAGACCAAATTTTGTTGAATATATTAGCAATGTTTCTGCAGCGTAGTGTGTTACAAATTATGGGAAATGATCCCTTGTCACTCAATAAATATGGTCTCAGGAAAGCAAGTTCATATTTTCAAAGAGGGTTAATTCCATTAGTATCATAAACACCCATACAAGATAACATAAAATCCAGCTTGTCTAAAGGACAACGTGATGCTAAATGCATGTTTTCTAATGGAAATGGTTCTTCTTCAGATTGAATTTTTAGTGGAGAATTTTTTTTCTGATACCTTCTCTCAATATAAATAGATTGTAGCTTACTAGAATCTGTATATAGTCAACAATATTTCATTTTTTATGGTTCTTGTACCCATACCAGTTGCACCATCTTCAGCTTTGGCTAACCAGATAAATAAATCACATGGCACAACAATTGTGCCTGAATCTACTGGAGTTGGTACAATCAATTCAAGCATGGGAGGAAACACTCAACTATCTTAGCCAAGGATGATCCAGTTTGATGCTCAAAAGTATACCAAGGTTTTCTCTGAGGTGGAAAATAACTGGGATAATAAAATCATCCGTGAACAAGCCTGCTATATTTTACTCAGATGAAATATTCCAAGAGGCATTGAGAAAACATATGAGAATATAAAGTTTATTATTATTTCTATGTCACCTGAAGGAAGTGTTTGATTAATTAAGTCATTATGTGAGTTTAATCAATATATTCATGGTCATTTGATTATTAATATTGGAATTTAATGTAATGTTTTTGAAGGATGATATAGACATGTTGGTTAGACACATGAAAATTTTCTAAATCTTCTCAATTTTGTATGAAATGATAAATTATTTTTCATATGAATTTCTTAATGCTCATTTCATTATGTGTTTAATGTTGTTTCAATAAGTAATGTTATCATAACATCTAGCCATCATTTGAGGATTGAAATCCATGTTATCAGTGACATATCTGTAAAGAAGATATTCCTTTAATGGATACTTTGAAGGAAATATATATATATATATATGTATATTATTTCCTATATAACCTCCAATTATCTTCTATTTTAATTTTTATTTATGTACAGTTTCCATGTCAAGAATGGTGGATAGGATGGTTTATTGTCTTGTAAAATTAAGGAACGACATTTTTCATTGTTGTGGATTGGCATGTCCTTCACTATTTATTAGCCTAATCATATTGGAAGAAGAAAAGCTTGTATGTAATGATAGGCAAGTATGTTCCTCTTGTAAAGCCTCTAACACTGGTAAAGAAAGGAAATTGATCCATCCTTCTAATGTTAAGAGTGGGAAAGGTGTTATTTCAATTTTCAACAGTGCCAGTCAAGGTCAACAAGAAAAATATGTTGAAGGAGGTATCCTATACCTTAATGATTCTATTAATCATATCTTCAAAATTTAAAGCATTTATTGGTATAGGCTCTAACAAATGTGATGAAATAAAGGCACTAAATTTTTTGTTAACAATAGTAGTAGAGGAGAGGTGACTAAATTCTAGGTCTTTGGGGGTTCCTTGGTTATAAATTGGTTGAATGGTAGCTTTAGGATGGAAGGATTATTTTTGAAATCCATTCTAGAGAAGATGAAGACAATCAAGGAAAAATTATTGAAGATATCATTCCATCACATTTACAAATAATTTAAGGCAAATGCTAATGGAATATCTAAATAGGGCTTGCTGATGATGCAAACTATGGTTTAGCATGGGAAAGCAGGTATCGTGTGTAAGCCTCCAAGAGAGGTCATTGCAAGAACTAGGCTTGTGAATATATATATATATATATATATATATATATATATATATATATATATATATATATATATATCACCTATATATCTTAGTCAATTATTGTCTTGTGCTTTCGTTATTAAGTTCCTCAAGTCCACCTTATTTATTATCATTTCAAAAATTTGTATAAACTTTGTCAGCTGATAGGTACTCCAATAAGAAATTGAGTAGAACAACATTAACACTTGAAGATTCAACATGTACGATTAGAAAAGTTTGCATGAGTCCTTCCTATTATCACTTTTTACTTATTTTGATGCATGTGAAATAACTATTTCAGTTGACCCTAAGTACCACTAGTAGAACTACTGAATTTACTCCATATGAAAATACTAAACACTATTGATGGAAAAATAATTTTCTCTTTTATTATTCAAAGCATCTATTGTATCTATATAATGCTCCTAAACATCAAAATTTTAATAATGGTAGTGAAAAAATGTCTTTCACAAAGCAATAATTAGATCATACTAGCAAGACAAGAAACTTCAAATTATTAATGGCACCATTATGCATAGATGCTGATAATGGGAATTTAACACATGCATCAATCTTGACAGAATATTAAATTTTGAATGATTGGTTTCTTGTAAATGTACTCCACAACATGCTATAATGTAATATGTGTATGCACATATTTTATCAAGCTACACACAGGAGAAGGCTTGAGAATTAAGGAAGAATATTTATGATGTTACTTGTTTACAGATTTGAGAAAATCTCAACGGTTATAGTCAAAATATGGAAATTATGTTTCATTGTGGAATGTGAGACATGCTTGGATTTGTATAGTGCTTCAATGCTTGCTTAGGATCTAGGTAAGTGTGAGTGAATAAAATATTTCTGTCATTGTTCTACATTGGAGTCCCATTCTCTCTAAGTTATGAGAGGCAAGTTAAAACCTAATTAGAGTAAGGGACAACATATTCCATTTCCAAACTTTAACCTTAGATGGAAGTTCATTGCAGTTGTTTTATACTTTCACACATTTTCATGGAATTCCAGTAGAAATGTTAATGTTGTTGGATACATTGGTGTTGGTTAGTTTTATAAAATTTCTCTTTGTCAAATATGTTGTTCTCATGAAGTAATATTTCCAAACAAGAGGATAAATACTTGGCATTCTTAGGACATAATGGTGTTATTTATTGCTTGTATTTGTGATTTATTAGTATCCCACCACTAATAAATTCATTACGTAGATGTCTATTTAGTAGTATATTACAACAATGACTTGTTAAAGGAAAATGATTCCATTTAGTTTGAACATCATAAACAAGAACAAAATTTAGTTTTGAATTAAAAAAATGGAATATATTATGAAAATATGTTTTCTGATCAAATATAGGCCCATTGCCTAATCATTAAAAAAAACCAATCATGAAAATACATAATGATTTTGGAGACAATGAATTACATAACTCCCCATATCAAAAACATGTTAGCATATTCAGTTTTTCTGCATCAGAGACGAATGATTGAGTAACATTAAGTTTTATTTGAGTATTTATAATGATTTAAGAGATTCTAAATGTAAAATTCAGGTGCTAATATTTCTCATTTAATTACAGGGAAAACAAAGGGCATACATAATTTGTTGGCTTATGGGATTTGGATTCGTTTTCCCTTGGAATATTACACTAATAATTGAATATTACTATATTGAAGATATATTTTGGGTTAGTATGGAGATTTACAAAGTATTATCTTATTATTTTTTATTTTCTTATTGTAATATTGTTTCACCAATACTTTTCTCCACCCATTAGATTTATACTAACTAGATTTAGTGTTGAAGTGTCACGACTTGTTAGAGATAACTAGAGGAAACGATACAACTACACGAGTGGATAATGATACATTATTAGTAGAAATTGATGACTTTGTTGTGTTTATTTGTGATATTTTATTTTATTTTTTTATACATGTCATCTAGCCACATAGTGGCCACTATTTCCCAACTAAAGAAAACTTGTTCGAGTTTCTTGATTTTATGAGGAAAAATGACATTAACAATATTGTTGATGTTGAGGTATATATTGTATGAATAATTTATATTCTACTATATTTTATATTCCATTGTTCATCAAATTTCATGTCTTATACTCTCCATTGTATCTTCTTCTTAAAAAAAAAATAAGGGAACTCAGTATTGATGGTAAGAAGCATGGATTGAACAAAGAAGAGAACAATAACACTAGACCGAAAAAATGAAAATTAAAGAGAGAGAAGAGACTCGTCTAGTGGTACCCGTAAAGCCAATATCCTGCATAATACACACACATATATATTGATGGTCAAGTATTTAGAATTCACCTACAATTCCTTGGAAAGACAATGATAATGTTTTGAAGTGATGAAACAATATTTCATGTGTAAATTGTACTCCAACCAATATTAAGTTGGAAATTCATATTGTAATATTTGAAATTTTATATAATATAATTTATGTGGTTGGAATTATTTATAGTTCCACTTTATATTACTTAGTATTGTAATTAACATATGTAACTTTGTGTTTTCATATTAGATGAACATGTACATTGTATGGCATTTTTTGCAAATTTAGTTGCAAAAACATACTAGTAAATTTATGTTGATTAATAATGAGCACATAAAATCAATATAAAACTACTAAATTAGTAGTTTATATTTATTAATGATGAACAAAAATAAAATGAATATACGACTAAATTAGTTTCTTATAAAAATTGTTAATGAAAGTAAATGAAATGAATATAAACTACTAAAGTAGTCATTTATATAATGAATATCGAACTACCAAAAAATATATATAGCACTATTGCCAATGATAAATTTGTGATTGAAAATGATAACTAAATTTTTCATATATACGAATACTAGTAGCTAATTTACAGTATCTAACACGACCACAATTTAGTCATATTTCTTTGGTCATTAATTGGTTTCAAACAATGACTAAAATTTGCATATATATGTCTATTAGTAACTAATTTACAATATCTTATAACAAGATTAAAATTTTGGTCTTATTTCTTTGGTCATTAATAGGTTTTCTCAGGTGATCATTTAGTATTATATTTTATTGTATAGTTGTTCATTAATTGTGACAATTAATGACTAAATCAATGACTAAATTAATGAACAAATATAGTACTAGACAACAAAATTGAGAGAACCAATTAATGACTAACTTAGAAACGACTAAAGGTAGGTCACGTTATAAGATACTGTAAATTAGCTACTATTGGTCACCGAACAAAAAGTAGTTGTTTATATGAAAATTTTAGTCATTTTTTTAGTAACTAATGAGCCATTTTGTACTAGTCGTTATAATGTTTCATCTTCCCATTTTATTATAATTGTACCCTTTCTCCCTCCTACACTTAAACACACACACACACACACAAAAAAAAGAAAGAAGGAAATGTAATAATAGAATCATCAAATCTTTTCTTTTACATTATATTCATTGTAAAACAAGGAATTACCCTAAAAGAGGACTATAATTATTGGTTTCCTATCAGATTTAAGGTGTAATTTTCATAACATTACATCCATAAATTAGGGAATTATCATATCCAACTTTATCATTGGTAATGATGATCCAGGTGGATATTGGTGGCCACCCGCCTATTCCACTCAGGGCCCCACCATTGTTTCTTTCATTTTTTCATTTTCCTTAGTTATAGCACAATTTACTATTTTAGTAGTTTTTCGGGTCCTGAACTTTCGAAGCCGTTTTGAGGCCCAAAACGATGTTTTTTGGGAAAAGCGGCAGCAACATGTGTCCTTGGACTAAAATTTCTCACTCAAAAGATGTAGTCCTCAGATATATATTTCTAATGACGTATTTAGCATGTCAAACAAAGATCATATGCCGTTATGTCCCGAGAAGTTGATGTACCAATTTACCCAAACGGGGCCCATAGTTTTGGCGCTTCATCTCCTAGGGTTAGGTTTTTGGATATTTAGGGTTTTCTATTATTTCTGAATAATAAATAGGCCCTCAAGCCTCATTGTAACATAGTTCAAAGGCCCGTAGCCACCATATCTCTTCTCAGAGGTAAGCTACCAACACCCTAGCTAGTTTATTTCCATTCTATCTGTAAACAAATTTTAGTTCTTTGATATTAATGAAATTAAGTGTTATTTCCAATGCATATTTGTATTTATTGTTATATGTGTATTCTGTTGCATTCCTGCATAAATCCATATCAATGGTACTAGAGCGGTCTGCTATTTCTCGATCCTTCTTTTCATGTCCCCAATGCGGTCGAGGTATAAGGAGTTAGGGCTCGATCTGGTTGAACCCTTGAAAAATCAGCCTCGCAAACCCCAAAAGCTACCCATGGGGGACGAAAAGAAAGATGAGGGAGCTCGAGGAGGCCCTTGAAAAATAAAGGAACATGATGATGGATAACTTTGCCCAGATCCTTCAATGACTGCACATTGATGACTCATCTTCATCTAGCAGCCACCCTGGAGGCGCAAATTTTTCTAAGGTACAAATAAACTTTAACATTCCGGTATTTGAGGGCCAAATAGATGCAGATGATGTAGATAGATGGTTGAATATATTGGAAGGATATTTCCTGGTTCATTCCTTTTCCATCTGGGAGAATATTATTTTTTCACTCCTCAAAGCTACCACCCATGTCAAGGACTGGTGGGAAACCTACAATGAGAAAAAGGAAGAGATGGAACCCTTTATGTTCTCGGCCATACCCACTTGGAATTATTTCTGAGATGCCATCAAGGAACAATACCATCCTGTGGGGATCTATGAGGATAAGTACATACAATGGACTACACTGTGACAATAAAGGGATCAAGATGTGCATGAGATGATGAATCTGTTCCATACCCTACGCACAAAGTTGGGTATCAAAGATCCAGAGAAAAAATTGGTGCTGAAGTACCGCATTTGTCTGAACAGATACAATTAGGAGGAAATGGAGTTCCTCGAAATCTCCTCACTTGGCACGGCATACCGATGTGCTACCAATATTGAGCATAAATTCAAACAAAAGAAACAAGAGTTTGGATCTGTGAGTCAAAAGCAAGGGAAAGGTGCCCCAAAACTGCAGAACAATGGACAAAGCCAAGGCATGGTGGCCCAAGACAACCTGCCAAAGCCGCAAGTAAAGAACAACGCTACGAAGCCAAGGAAGGACACAGGAAAGTGGTGTGAGTTCCATAAGATCTCCACTCACAACAGAAATGAGTGTCAGGCCAAGTAGTCATTGCTGTCTGAGATGAGGGATTCTGAATTAGATGCATGCTATGACTCTAAATCAGAACTTGACAAGGGGAATGAAAAAGGGAAGCAGATTATTGATGCGGAGCCCAACACCACCATTGTTATTGCAAAGATCTAGAAGGAGGAACTGGAAGATCCAAAGGAGGAGGAGTGTCTCTTCCACTCACAGATTTGGGTAAAGGGTTCCCTGATATAGTTCATTGTCGACAATGGGTGCCAAAAGAACCTCATTTCAGCAGAGGTCATGAACCGGTTGGGCTTGCTGACCACATCAAACCCACATCCGTACACCATCGGGTGGCTTCACCAAGGACGAGATCTCCGTGTCAGTCGACAGTGCCAACTTCCCTACAACATCAAGCCCTTCACAGATGAGGTATTATGTGACATTTCTCCTCCTGATGTTTGTGATGTATTATTAGGCCAACCATATTTGTGGAAGAGAGATGTTGTGTATGAGTCCCGACCTCCCGCTATTATTGTTACTTTGGGAAATAAGTTTTATAGGATATCAGAGGTACTACCACCTACTGCTATCTCTTTGGTTATTGCAAAACAATGTAGTAAGCTCATTTCCAAAACCGGGAAATTTGTTTTCCTGATCATCCGCCCCCAGGGCAAGAAGAATATTGTGGCCACGAACCCCAGACAAGGCTCCTCCACATGAAAACAACAAATGGACAAGGTCATGGAGGTGTACGGGGACATTCACCTCATCCACAAGGGTGCCTCTGCAATGTCAGGTCAAGCACCCCATTGATCTTACCCTAGGTGTGCCACTACCCAATGTACCGATCTATCCATGCTATGTTCTTGAGAACGATGAAATCAAGAGGCAAATTCAGGAGCCGTTGTAGAAAGGTCACATCTGGCCTAGTTCATCACTCCGTGGGAACCTGATCGTGATGGTACAAAAGAAGGGTGGGATTTTGAGACTCTGTATTGACTATCGAGCATTGAACAAGATCACTGTCTGGAATAGGTACTCGATCCCATGGATTGATGACCTTCTGGACCAACTCAAAGGGAAGAAATATTTCAGCAAGATTGACTTGAAGTCCGGGTATCACCAGGTACCAATCCAACACTCTGATGTGTGGAAGACCTCCTTCAAAGCTAAGGAGGGCCTTTTCCAATGGTTGGTCATGGCTTTTGGGTTGAAGAATTCTGCCGCAAGCTTCATGAGGTTTATGGATGACATATTACTGTTATAGCATCATTTCTCACCTTCATATGATTCATGATTTCTTTTATGGTTTTGGGCACGCATTCCTACAGACTTGGACAAATTCACTAAAAAACAGTGTAAAAATCCCCATACGCGGTTATGCCCAGACTTTTCTGCGTGTATACGCAAGTCCACATGCACTTTTCCGTGTATGCCATTAAAATCATTAAAAAATATATAAAAATTCCCTATTTTTGAGCTGGGTTGATGGTTACTCTGGTAGTTCAACCACCCCAGCACGTGGCCAACTGTTTCCAACTGATGAAACTACTTTGAGGGAGTATAAAATCCCCTCATGTGCATGGCCTAAGGGAGAGAGAGAAATTATTGATATTATACTCTGTTGGTATTCCCTATCCAAGTCTGATTCCCCGTGCCTCCTGCACTTTCCTAGTTCATTACAGGAAACCCTTGTTTCCTTGAGATGCTCATCTCCCTATATGTCATCTCGTATGCACCAGTTTGAAAAGAATCTTAGCGAGGCAAGGGTGGGACAGATCCGGACGACGGTCTGTTCAAAGATCATGGAAGGATTCAGGTGATATCTCCACTCGTTATTTTTGTACATGCTATTTATAATACAGAAGAACCGTCTTGTTCCCGAAATATACGTGTTAGTGTCCACTTGCATATATGAGAATATTGTTATTTAAGCATTTATGATGGTTTATCTAATGTTTCATATGGATTTCACTAACATTTAGAGTAGATATATGTTGTACAACCAGTTCTTTGTGCTTGTTTCTTCTTGTCTTTCAGGTTAATAAGAAAGGACGGTTGTTGGGGGTTTGGACCCCGCGGGATCTACTTCAACCGTAGGTCCCACGGGTAAGTTCCTCGATCTGCTTTATTTAGTTTTTCATGAATGTGTATGGTTGTGTGAGTCCTTCTTAAGTAGCATGCCCCTGCTCTGTGGAAGTTGTAACCCAACGAACCTCTAGGGTGATTTTCCCCGAAACAAAACTGGCGACTCCGCTAGGGATTTCATTCTTGTGATTCCCCTTTTGGGTGGTTTCAGCTGTTTGGTAGGTTTCCAACAGTTTTAACTTTTATTTCCAGTCCAGTTTACTCTTTATCAGTCAGACTGAAGTCCTGGTTTCTTATCCAGGCTTGATCCTTTTTTTTTTCATTATTTACCTTTATATACACGCTTTTTTCTACACACAGTCGCGTATACACGCAAGTTTGTCTAAAGGGAGTCACATATACGCGGGTTTCCTTTAGCACAGTCGCGTATGCACGCTTGTTGCTAAACTGTGAAGTTGCATATACCTAGGCAGATTTTTAAATTTTGGATTTCTTGACTTTTCAGTCCTTTCTGTCTGTGAAGACCTGTTCCTGCAGTGTCTTTGTACCCTCTGGATTGTGAAGAAAGTGGTCTTTGGTGTTTTCTCTCTTTCGATTGATTGAAAACTAGTCTTTTTGGTAAAGTGTTGTTTCTGGTGCTGGCACTTCTGGTTTGAGTACCAAGATCTCCTTCTGGGCATTCTTGGCTGTTCTACTTCATCAAAACAGAGAGCTCCTGCTCATTTACTCTTTCCTATCCTTGTGGTTCGCTTTGCACTACGATTTTTGCTCAATTCTTGATTGGTTTTCTTGAGTTCAGTTGGCTAGGTCTTGTTGCAACTTTTGAAGAGTCTTTCTTGATTCTTTGAAGTTTTTGTTTGCGGCAAGGTTGCACTATTCTTCTAGGCTGAGTGGCTGAGTTTTCTTGTCTTATTTTTCTCATATTGATCTTGCTACGAGTTAGCCCTATAAGATTTGGAGCATTATTGAAGTTTGTGCTTGGAATTCAGTATTTTTTGGCCTGGTATTTTATAGTTTTACTTGGTCTTTTCGAACTCTTTTATAAAACTCAAAAGCTCAAAAAAAAATTTTCTTTGTTGTTTGCTTTTGTTTTTGCATTTTTGTTTTTGTTTCTTTGTATCTTTTGAAGCTTTGTTGAGGTTTCTTGCCTTCGGATTTTGGCTTGATTTTGGAAAGGATTTTTTATTGATTTCTTCCTTTTGTTTTTAAAAGTTTTTGGTGTCTTCATATTAAGAGTTCTTGATTTTTGGAACTAGCTTTCTGGACAACCAAGAAGAGTTAAAACTGAAGGACTTTTGGGAAATTTCACTCTCCTTTAGGAGATTTTGCATCTTAGAATTTTCATGCTTGTAGTGATTTACATCAGGTGCACTTAAGCATTTAGTCATTTTCGTAGTTTTTGTGAGTGTGAGTTTGCTATCTGAAAAGAAAAATACAATTTTTAATCTTGTAGAACCTGTATAGAGATTGCTTTTCATTGAAAGACAATAACTACATTTGCATGTAGTTGGCTTTTATTAATTTCTTTCTACGTCAAAACACCATAAGTTTCATCTCCATATCCTTTTGACTTAACATAACAGCCCATTAAAATAAGCGATATAATTTAAAATCAACTAGCAAGTTTTCTAAGTGTCATACAACAACTAGCTAGGTTGTAGGGCCTTGGAATAGGTGAGTGGAGAGTTAAATCTCCAAGGCCGCTCAAAAAAAACATAGAATTTGATTAATTGAGCGAAATCCAACTCCGTTAGGTGGACCGGGAAAGCTCTCCTCCAAAGAGTCAAGCGCGAGGGGAAGTAAAGGCTGAGAAGAGGGATATCCCCTCTCTGATTAGCTAAATCTGACCTCAAGACCATTCCACCCGGCTTCTGACATGGATTGGTACCCATAGTTGCCACTCCTAGGTTCCACACAGGTGACTGCGGGGGGGAATACCCATGGTACCTGAGGCAGACGTCGCATCACTTTCAGCAGTACTTCTGGGGGGTGCCCTTGCGAAGCTTGGGTGCTTGAGCCAGAAAAGGCTATAGTTAGCAGGTCGACGTAACTGTTTCTGATACCTTCGCTAGTAGGCCTGGGCCGTAATTATCCCAGACTGCTTTCGAGAGGTCCTATATTTTTCACTTTCTTGTATTTTGGTGTCCGGTCCTCATCACCCGGAGCGGAAATACTTGAGGGTTGTTTGCTTGACTGTATCTCAGGGATTTTTCTTTTAGTGAGTGCTCTTTGCTCCTAGCTTGGTTAGCTTTATATTCTTTGAGTCTAATTAAAATTTGCTAAAGTGGCTGATCAAGCGCCTCGTCGATCGAGGAGAATCCGGGGGTTATATCCCGAGAGTCCAAAGCCTTCTTCGAGAAGGCGTAGGAGTGATTTAGTAGGTTGTTACCACCCTGTGGCATCTGACGCAGTGGAGAGAGATCCTCCACAAGGGTCTGAAGGTTTCATAGCTGATTCTGGTGTCGGTTCCGAGAGGAGCATTCTGCTCACCTCGCGAGTTTTATTTCCTCAGGAAGAAGATTTTCAAATAGAAGACGTACCTGAACCTCTTGCGTCAGGTCCATATCCTCTTCCTCATGATTATCTGTTCGTTTTTCAATACATCAGACCTGAGTCAGAGAGACCGGAAGATCTTCCATATCAGTCATACCTTTCGATGGCCACGACTGGGAACGCGACTTTTGCTGTGAGTGTTGCAGGCATTTAGACTCCTGCTTCTGTTGAAGGAGGAGGCACTATTTCTTTATCTTTGATTGCTTCTAGTGCTGCTATGTTTGGCTCTGGTTTCACCCAAGCACATGCTTCTCATTCTGGTCCCTTCTGTTCATGGATGCCCACTAGTGGGAATCCCTCTTTTTCCTTTTCCGCTGCTGCAGCTGGATCTACACCCATGTCTTCCATGGCTAGTGGATCAGCTTATTTTCAGGGTTTCCCCTTTGGAACTGGGCACATTCCTAGTTCCAATCCTTATTTAGGGTCCTTTCCATTTACGTCTCAGACCCAGAGTTTCAACCCTTGGTCCGGAGGTTAGAATTTGACCACTTTTACAGGATGGAACCCTGTATTCACTACAGTGGGGGCAGGGAATCAGTTTTACGCAGGTCATCAAGGGAATACTTCTTTCCCTTCGTTGAGTGCTTATCAGACCTTTTCTCCTCTTTCTAATGCCTGGAACCCCTATCAGGGGATCTCCTCTTCATTTCATACTTCAGCAGGGGGAACTGGTCTGGGCTTTGGTAACTCTGCGTTGGGAGGAGGTTCTTCTCCTTTTTCTACGAGTCCTTTCTGGCAACCTGGTGCCTCATCAAATCCAAGGTATTCTTTTTAGAATGTTGGGAATCCATCCCATCAAAAATGGAATCCTCAAGCTCCACCTCTCTTACCTTTTCTGGCAACGTTAAACTTGCCAGATCTGTTGAAGTTGACTAATGATCCCATTTGTTATGGTCCGGGGTGGCCTCCGGTTCCCACCAAACTTCCTTCAGACATTCCAAAGTTTGAAGGCAAGAATGGAGAAGATCCGGTTGACCACATCACTACTTTCCATTTATGGTGTTCTTCGAACTCCCTGATCGTTGATTCGATTAGGTTGAGATTATTTCAACGCACCCTAACTGGAAATGCTGCCAAATGGTATATTGAGCTAAATGGGGGCAGTTTTGCTACATTTGGAGAACTGGCTGTTATATTTCTAAACCATTTTTATTTGCCTGTCCGATATGACGCTGGGACTGAACTCCTAGCCAATTTTAAGCAGGACGACGCAACCCACATTTCTGATCACATTCAAGAATGGAGGAGAAGGAAGAGGCTTATTAAAGCTCATATTCCAGGAGAATTCCTTTTGGAATGGTTTCTGAAATCCCTGTAGTCAGATATTTCGAAAGATGTATCCCTTTCTGGGGTATTTTTTGAGGAGAAGGCCATTTTTAGGGCCCAACAGCTGGAACTGATCTATTCTCAGTCTGGGGTCCTCCATAAATATCTTCCCAATGCTTCTCGCTCCAAATTAGATTTATCTAAAACTAAGCCCGGTCCTCATGGTGACGGACTGATTGGATCGATCAATAGTGGTGCAGCCAGCCTGCTTACTCAATTGCAGCAGTTGTCTTTACAATCTGCTCCTTCTGGTCAGGCTGTGCCTGCTGAGTCATCTCCTTCCCAGTCTTTGTCCATAAATGTTGTCCAAGCTTCTGATCCCAAAGGAAATCAACAATCCGATGGGAAGAAGAAGGGACGAAATAACAAGAAGAAGGGCAAGAACGGGAAGGGTAATGTGAATAAAACCAACGAGCATGTCGGTGAGGGTCCAAAGGAGAAGAAGAAAGTGAAGTTTCCATGCAAGTTGTGTACTGGAGACCATCTCACACACCTTTGCCCTAAAATTCAAGATGCGCAGTGCTTGTTAGCCTAGCAGGGTTATTCTAGTTCCGAGGCTGTGTTAACAAACCCTTTTCCCCAAGGGCAACAATTAGTTGTTGGCGCAAACCAAAATCCTGGGGCTTCCTCTGGGGGCACCCAGGAAGGGGAAATTCCATCGAACATTTTCATGATGAGTGCTCACGCGGATATCGCTACGAGATCCCGTGATTATGGCGGAGAAGAGTCTTCGAAAGCTAAGGATACTCCTGATGCTACTGAGCCGCTTCACATTACGAAGCCTACTGTTGAGTCTATGCCTCGGATTCCCAAAGCATCTTCTAAGCGATCAACGATTAATCCGAATGCTAGGGCTGCCCAGAACTACTCGATTGTGGAAGATCTGGCGCAGAGCCCTTGTGCTATTTCAGCTTTAGAGGTACTCCAAAATTGTCTGGCTCAGCGCAGTGCTTTGCTCACTGCCATTGGGGCTATTGATCCGAAAAATTCTCTTCTGATTACTTTTGATATGACTAATTTTAAGAAGAGACTCCCCCATCACATGGCTTTTCATATTAAATCATCGTACCGGAAGTGCAATATCTTTCAAACGGTTGTTGATGAGGGTGCTTCCACATGCGTGATGTCTCTCACATGTTGGAAGACAATTGGATCTCCCAAAGCTTTTCCATCTACCACTCTTCTGACTGCGTTCGATGGTCATTCTCACAGACCCCATGGTATTGTCCCAGCTTTGCCCATCTGTGTTGGGGGAAAAACTGTCAATATAGAGGTTGAGGTAGTGGACGCAAGCTTGGACTACAACCTTTTGTTGGGGAGGAACTGGATTTATGAGATGGATGTCATTGCATCCTCATTATTTTGAATTATATGTTTTCCCCACGAAGGGAGGATTGTTACAGTGGATCAACTGGACTGTCCTCCTGTAGACCTGAATGCGTCTTCTGACTCATCTGTTCCTAAGTTGGATAATACTAAGGCACCCATTGAGAATTTAGGAGTTGGAATGTATTCTTCCTTGATGGGTACTTTCGATATTCCTCCTCCTATGGTTCATATTAATGCAATTTCATCCTCCAAGGCTCCTCTTCGAAGAGAGTTCTTCAGAACTCATTATTTTTCGGACCCTTGGACCTTGCCTTCCCCTACCACCACATTAGCGGAAGGTCAAGTGGGTGGAATGGCATTTCTGATTTCTGCAGCTGAGATTGCTTATCAGTCTATTGTTGACTCTGCATAATCCATTCCAGCTCCTCTTTCACCGGAAGAGTTGGATGGAGATGTGGCTCCAGCTTGGACACTTAGTTCTTCTTCTGCCCAGGATTGCCTTGATACCACTCTTCCATCTGAAGAGGCCATCCTGGAAGCCATGACTGGTATAGATAGACCGTGGGATGATTTGCATCATCGGTCTTATTTTCTACCTGACTTGAGCGAATTTGAAACAAGTTTTCCAAGTCCTCCGTCTCTTGGTCCTGTTCACCCACTCTTGAACCCTTTAGCACCAACACAGGTTTATGCTGAAGGGAACATGGCTGTGATTTCTCCTACTATCCCGGTGAACATTTCTAGGGATCCCAATATTATCGAGAATGTCTTCATCGGAGCTAAATGTTCCCGTGAAGAGATTCACATTTACACCGAGCTCTTTAAAGAGTATAGGGATGTATTCGCTTGGTCTTATGAGGAAATGCCTGGAATAGACCCATCTATTGTCTAGCATGAGATCAAGACGTATGAAAACGCTAAGCCAGTCAGGCAAAAACTTCGTCCGGTCAATCCTAGGAAGGCAGCAGCTATCAAAGCTGAGGTTGAGAAGCTGCTTAAGGCGGGATTTATTTTCCCTATTCCTCTGACTGAATGGGTTTCAAATCCCGTTCCCGTAGATAAAAATCAAGGAACGATTCGATTTTGCATCGATTTTAGAGACCTAAATAAAGCATGTCCTAAAGATAATTACCCCACACCATTTATCGATCATATCATTGACGAGTGTGCCAGTAATGAGATTTTCTCCTTCATGGACAGTTTCTCTGGATATAATCAGATTACTATCCATCCTGAAGATCAACATAAGACTGCCTTTATTTGTCCCTGGGGTACATTTGCATATATGAAGATTCCTTTTGGTCTTAAAAATGCTGGGGCTACCTTTCAGCGGGCCATGTCATATGCCTTTCATGACATCAAAAAGATTACCGAGGCGTACTTAGATGATTTAGCTGCTCATTCTCGAAATAGGATGGATCATCCTGGTCACCTCTGGCAAATATTTGAAAGATGTCGTTTCTATAAGATCAGATTGAATCCGAACAAGTGCGTTTTCACGGTTACATCCGGCCAGTTATTGGGATTCATTGTGTCTAGGGAAGGGATAAGGGTAGATCCCTTCAAGGTTGAGGCAATACTTCGGTTGCCTCCCCCGTCCTCTATCCGTCAGCTTCAACGTCTACAAGGAAAGTCTAATTTTCTTCAGAGGTTTATCGTCAATTATGCTGAAGTTACAAAGGGATTTATGAGATTGTTGAAGAAGGGAGTTCCTTTTCTTTGGGATGACTACGCTCAACGCTCATTTGATGCTTTGAAGAAAGCATTGACCTCTGCTCCTTTATTGAGTCCACCTAATTATAGCAGGGATTTCCTTTTGTATCTGGCAGCAGCAGAATCTACTATTGGTATGGTTCTGGTTCAGGAGGATGATGCTCTTGCAGAGCATGTTATTTACTACCTTAGTCGAGGATTGGTAGGACCTGAACTCCGGTACACTCCGATAGAAAAGTTAGCTTTAGCAGCAGTTCATGTTGTGCAGCGACTCCGGCATTACATTATTCTTCGAAAAAATTATGTTTTGGCAGCAGCCAATCCATTTCAGTTTGTTCTCAGGAGGCGAGTGATTGGGGGAAAATACAATAGATGGATTGTGATTTTGCAGGAATTAGATCTTGAGTTTATGTCTGCCAAATACAAGAAATCATTAGTTTTCGTGGAATTGATCTCCGAGTTGCCCTGTGGAGAAGAGATGATTTATGATGAATCCTTTCCGGATGAACACTTGTTTCTTATCTCTTCACAGGATCCTTGGTATGGAGATATCATTGTGTATCTCCAGACTGCGAAGTTTCCCTCTACTTTTTCGAAAGATGAGCGTTGTAAGCTGTGTCACTTGGCCAAGAATTATTTGATTATTGGTGATGCTTTATACCTTTGAGGGGTTGATTCAATCCTGAGATGCTGCTTAACTATCGAAGAAGCTGAGGCTGTGCTGAATGATTCCCACAGTGGAGCTTGTGGGGGTCATTTATCTGGGCTTGCTACAGCTCAAAAGATTTTGCGTGCTAGATACTTTTGGCCCTCGATTTTTAATGATTGTATTGAATCAGTCAAAAAATGTCATCTGTGTCAAGTATATACTCGAAAAATGCGCGGTCATCCAGCTCCTCTTTTTCCAGTCATTACTGTCGGTCCCTTTACAAAGTGGGGTATTGATTATACTACTTGTAACCCGCCTTCGGCTAAAGGTCACAAGTACATTATTGTAGCAGTAGACTACTTTACGAAGTGGGTCGAGGCTATGCCTACTTTTGGGAATGATGGTGAGACAGCAGCTCTTTTCCTTTTCAACCAGGTTATTGCTCGTTTTGGTATTCCTAGAGAGATTGTCACTGATCATGGCAGTCATTTTCAGAATAGTATGATGGATGAGTTGGCTCTCAAATTGGGTTTCCAGCAGGAGCATTCATCTCCGTATTATCCTCAAGCCAATGGGCAAGTGGAAGCCGTGAATAAATCCTTGAAGACAATTCTTCAAAGGACAATCGATAAAGCTAGATCCAACTGGCATATTATGCTATATCCTGCACTTTTGGCATACAGGACGTTAGTGAAAACTGTAACTGGCTTTACTCCGTTTCAGCTAGTGCATGGGGTGGAATCCTTATTTCCTATTGAATGCGAGATTCCCTCTCTTAAGTTAGCTGTTGAACTTCTTCCTGACACTTCTAGTCTTGAAGAACGACTCCTTCATCTGGAACATCTCGATGAGAAGCGTTGTGATGCTGCCACGATGAATGAAGAGCATAAAAATTGAGTCAAAGTCCAGTATGATAAGGCAGTCAAACCCAGGGTTTTTTCGGAAGGTGACCTTGTTTTGGTATATGCCCAAGAAAAAGATGCCCTGGGGGCAGGAAAGTTTAAGTCTATGTGGTATGGCCCCTTCATCGTTAAAAAATTCCTTAAGAAAGGAGCGTATACCTTGGTTGATTTCGAAGGGAACGAGTTGCCAGAGCCCCGAAATGGGCTCTATTTGAAGAAGTGTTATGCCTAGGCTTCGGCCTGGCATGTTGCTTTTGTACATAGTAGTTTTTTGCTTTGTATATATCTGGTTGATTTTCGATATTTGATGAGTTGGTGATGGTTTTGATCTTCTTTGGCAGGTTGTGTCGGATGTCATGAGTCATTTTGGTTTCGCCGATGGTGCTAGTAGACACACCCGGAACTTAGCTTCCACGGCTTGGGTGCTTCAATATCCTTCCGGTCAGCTGTTAGTATCAAGAGGGGTCTACATTGGTCCTGCTTCTAATAATATAGCAGAATACATTGCAGTTTTTTATCTACTCTCGGAGGCAATATCTTTGGGTGTTGATTCGTTGGTAGTTTTCTTGGACTCTCAGTTGGTGGTGTCACAGTTGAACAATAATTATCGGGTTCGAGATCCATTTTTATTATGATTGTTCTTGAGGGTATGTTTGTTACAAAGATCATTTCAATTTTTAACTTTCATTCATATTCCTCAAGCTGAAAATTGGTTGGTTGACTCATTAGCTAATCAAGCATTGGATTGGCATATTAATCATTCCATACAATAAAATTTAATCATAAAAAACATCATACATTTTGATACATTTATCACATCACATCAAATATCGTTGTATATATATCATCAGAGTGTTCAAAAAACTTTACAAAATTTGTATCCATAAGGTCATACAAAATTTGGGCTTATGCCTGATCATGTTCAATCTAAAAAATATACAATCATCTGGTACATAATATTTATCTACTCCTGAGGTCCCTACCCAGAAGTCATGTTCCTATAGAACATGATCGCGGTGGCAACTCGGCGGAATAATCTTACCCAGTCTTGGGGCACTCCTACCACCCGTCTCTGGACGGCTTCCGGAAGATCTTCCACGGCAGCCATAGGTATTTGGCGGGTTAACCCCTCCAAGTTCCTCTGCACAGCCTGGAGGGTCCTGTCTGAATCCACTAGATCTGCTTCGCCCCTGCGACGCTTGTGGCGCGGGAAACCCTTAGGTCACACTGGTCCAATATCTGTATCATGATCATGTTTACATTGTCAGTCATTATGAATCCAATAAAAAACATGTTTGTTTTTCATTTTTTCATACATATTTGAAAAAATCCAAAAAATTATATAAGTCAAAAAATTGCAAACTTACCGACTGTGCCCCATGCTATGCCTGGTGGAAGAACAAGATCTAGATCTCCACGAAAGTCCATCCCGGCATAGGGATAGTCGTCCACAGCGATGATTTTTTCTCCCCACCAAAGGAAGAACTCATCGTCCCAAGTGGTCTGGGGAACTTCACTTCCCCCTAATCTCTTCATCATGTCTGCCCAACAGGCAATTCTTGGGTCCCTCGAGCTACTAATGGTAGAGATAACTCTGGGTCTCAATGCTAGTATCTTCTCGAAGAAGAATGTCATCAAAATTGTACTGTATCCAAAGTGTTTTGTTTTTACTTGGTGGATTGAGGTCAACTTTTGCTTCATGTTCAGTAATAGGGTTGTGCACCAATCATACACATGAGTCAAGCATTCCACTGCTATGCTCATTTGCATCTTGGACGCCTGATGTAGGGAGGCAGATCCTGCCACTCTGCCAATGGTGAAAAGGAGGATTTTCATGTGCAAATCCCTCAAATCTTTAATCGAAATCTGAGTTCCAACTTTCTTGGAACCCTCTACGCAATACACATGGACATAATCTTCCACGGTTAACCCTCCCAGGGGCTTCCTGTGCAAGTCTACTGGTTCTCCCCTCTGGGAGAGTCCAGTGATAAAATATATGTCTTCCACTTCAATGCGTATTGGCATCTGATCTATAATGAAGCAATCTTCGTCTGGTTCCCAATAATTAACGAGCATTTCTAGCAACCGGACATTTATTTTCATATTTGGCATTTTGAAAAATTTGAACAATCCGCAATTTCGAAGGATATTTTGCGCTGCTCGATCTTGCATGACCTCTTGATCAATTGCACTATGTTCATGCTCTCTCCATGAGATTGTCATCCTATCAAAATTAAATAAATCATGCATTAGCCACGCATTTTTTGATTCGGGCCTGCACATACGTGACTTTTTCTATGCACAGTCACGTGTATACGCGACTTTCATATTACCAACCCGCGTATGCGCAAGTCCGAGTTTTTTAGCAAGGGTTTTAATGGTGAAAATCACTAAATTTTAATTTCTAAACGGACAAAATGATTTGCAAGGATGATTGAGGAGCCTACCTGACAAATTCAGTGCAATTCGACAGTCGGTTGTTCCTGATTTGACGAAAGAATTTTTTTTCTACAGAGCACTTTTTTCCAAATCAGCAATGCAATAATGAACCAAATATGAGGTAATTTGTCTATTTATGCTTAAAAAGTTGAAAATTTTTGCAAAAATTTGTTATGATTATTTTTTTCGATCTATCTTAAGCTGCATAACCTGAATGCTTGGAAGTGCCCAGTTTGGTATGTTTTCAAGTACATTTTGACGATTTTGAGATTTTTCTCGGTTTTTGATCCATGATTATTGACTCGTCACGGCAGGTATATGATCTTCACTGGCATATAGGTTAGGGAAATCACTTTCCACTGCATCTTGCATACTAGCCTCCATATTGATCACTTGCCTTAGGGTCGATCCCATTAGGTCATGAGTATTACACCCATTTCACTCGCCGATTATTTAATCATGACTTGGTGGTAGAGCCTTCCTTTACATGGGCTTCCTAGTTAGTTCCTCGCTATCACTTGTTGCCCATGTTGCATTTTATGTAGGCTCGGGAGTCCTCTTTAGTCCCGCCATGACTTATGTGTCAAAGCTTCATTCTTCTTCTTCCTCACTATCATTTTTCTGGCTATTACCCTAGAGGCTCCCTGGTGTCGTTAAGTTGTATTACTGCATTGCATATTGGCTACTTGTTTATCCTGGCCTTTAGCTGGCTTCATTTGGACTCGATGTTTAAGCCAAATTTTGACCTTGACTATCTGTAAAAGTTAACCATTGCATGCACTTAGCTATCGCGACTTGACACCCTTTTACCCATGTATGGAACATTCCTTTGAGTATCGCTTACCAATTTCCGCCACCTTGCATTGAGCATAGGATTGTTCCAATCCCAGGAACTAGTGCATCTGATTTTTGATACTCATTCTATCCATTGTACCATAGCATTATTTTATTCTTTTTCAGGCTCATTATATGAAAAAGACAAAAAAATCAAATATAACAAAAAGAGCGGGAACGAGATGTATCTTCATTGTTTTGATGGCAGTACAGAGTCAGTTTGTCGTCCTTGAACAAAGCACATATACTTATATATATATATTTCCTACATTTGGGATGGTTTTAGTTTTTGACCTAGGTTCAGCCTTTACCATGTTTCACTTGTCAGTCCTCCCCCGGTTGGTTATCTCTTCCAATCATATGGAGAGTTTGTTCTGCCTCCTGCATAACAGACTTATACAGTGTCACTTTTTACTGCCATGGTCATCATGAGTCATGCTTTTTTTCAAAGGAAGTCTAACCAGAGTCGGCCATTCTATGGTGTCTCTTGACTCATTATTCAGTCGGCCTTCCCGGTCTTGTCAGTATCTTGTTCTATCACATCAGATGTTTTGGTCTTCTGCTCGTGCTAGTTTGAGAAGGTCCCCATTGACTTCTTGTTGGCGGGTTTGTCTCTTATCGACTACGACACATTGCTCTGAGAGAAAACCTAGAGCCGCACCCTGGCCCTATTTCCATCATTGATAGGTGACCTTGTGCTCAGCATTTGATCATCATTATGGGTCTTTGACTGAGTGGTTTCCCCTGTGTTCGACGTCAGCACACATTATCACACTTGGGATTCGTGCAGTACCTTGATTTCCATTTGACCTTATCGGTGGATATCTCACCTCTGTGTCAGCTTTCATTATTGGTTGGTTCAGAGGGTTTCTTCCGTGCGCTAGCTTCATCTTGTGCATGTCGGAAACGTACTTCGGTTTTTGGTTCCATCACTCTACTTCGTCCGATTCCTTCCAAATCTTGGCCTGCGGGTTACACTCGCGCTGGACTGATGTGGGATGCCTTAATGCCTTCCTTCCAGCAGATCTTTGCCCATCGACTCCGACTCATTGCTCTGGGAATAAGGTCTAGAGTATTTTTGTCAGTACCTTAGGGTTTGCAGTCATCAGTGGCAGACTCTTCGCTATCGACATTGGGGATTCATCATTGCCTCCTGATTGGTAGATTCTTTCAAGTGTTCGACTTCAAATCATTCATTCGCACTTGTTAGATTTTACTGGGGCACCTTGATGCTCATTTTCATTATTGGTGGGTTGTCTCACGTTGGTTAACAGTATACTTCATTGACCGGTAATCCAACGATTTCTCACGTGGTCGAATTCAGCTCATTTATTCCCATTGTGTAGAATTGTGCCATAGTGATCAGTGAAGACCTTGGGTTGCATCAGAATTTCTCGGTTCACTTTTGACAGTCCATTCAGTTTCTGCCAGTGATGTCGTCCACCCTTATATGTTGCAGTTTAGTATAGCAGCATCCTATATGTTGGCTCCCGAGTTGCGTGATTGTACCGTTTGTTCCATCTCTTATGATTCGGTACTTGGAGATTCAGTTACTTATATGGTCAGACATCCAGTTGCACCATCCTTGATCAACTTTTTATATGTGATACTTGGACATTGATTAAGACTTACATTTCCGGGCCATGCTCAGATGATTCATTGTGTACTTTCAGTTCAACTATACTTGTATACATGTTGGATCTATTCAGTACTTTCTATATGATGTATTTTTGACTGAGCATGGGTATGCCCACCTCAGCATGAGTTGACTCTCTATTTTCTTTCATTGGTTTTTGGCAGGCTGAAATCTGGTGAAGTCCTCTCTTGTCCTTGCGAAGTTATTTCTATGTGCGTAATACATTTCGGCCATCATGTACCCCTTCTGACCTCATATATTAGGGGGCATCTGTTATAGCATCATTTCTCACCTTCATATGATTCATGATTGCTTTTATGGTTTTGGGCACCCATTCCTACAGACTTGGACAAATTCACTAAAAAACAGTGTAAAAATCCCCATACGCGGTTATGCCCAGACTTTTCCGTGTGTATATGCGAGTCCACATGCACTTTTCCACGTATGCAATTAAAATCATTAAAAATATATATAAAAATTCCCTATTTTTGGGCTGGGTTGATGGTTACTCTAGTAGTTCAACCACCCCAGCACGTGGCCAACTGTTTCCAATTGATGAAACTACTTTGAGGGAGTATAAAAGCCCCTCATGTGCGTGGCCTAAGGGAGAGAGACAAATTATTGATATTATACTCTGTTGGTATTCCCTATCCAAGTCTGATTCCCCGTGCCTCCTGCACTTTCCCAGTTCATTACAGGAAACCCTTGTTTCCTTGAGATGCTCATCTCCCTATACGTCATCTCGTATGCACCAGTTTGGAAAGAATCTTAGCGAGGCAAGGGCGGGACGGATCCGGACGATGGTCTGTTCGAAGATCGTGGAAGGATTCAGGTGATCTCTCCACTCGTTATTTTTGTACATGCTATTTATAATACAGAAGAACCATCTTGTTCCCGAAATATACGTGTTAGTGTCCACTTGCATATATGAGAATATTGTTATTTAAGCATTTATTATGGTTTATCTAATGTTTCACGTGGATTTCACTAACATTTAGAGTAGATATATGCTGTACAACCAGTTCTTCGTGGTTGTTTCTTCTTGTCTTTCAGGTTAAGAAGGAAGAAGGGTTGCTGGGGGTTTGGACCTCGCGTGATCTACTTCAACCGTAGGACCCACGGGTAAGTTCCTCGATCTGCTCTATTTAGTTTTTCATGAACGTGTATGGTTGTGTGAGTCCTTCTTAAGTAGCATGCCCCTACTCTGTGGAGGTTGTAACCCAACGAACCTCTAGGGTGATTTTCCCTGAAACAATTACGGCCATTCACCATCTCATTTGTAGTAGTGTACTTGGATGACATTCTGATCTTCAGCTAGACTTGGGAAGAGAACCTCCACCACATTTGACAAGTCCTCCAAACACTGCGGAGACCCAAGTTATGTGCTAATTTGGAGAAGTGCACTTTTGGCATGACCTAGGTTCAGTATCTAGGACACATTATTGATGAACGGGGGGTGCATGTGGATCCAACCAAGATCCATGTCATTTAGGTTTAGCCAGCCCCAACCACTCTAACATAGCTTCACATCTTTCTGGGCTTTTCTAATTTCTACTACAGGTCTGTGTTGGGATTCTCTCATATCACTTGTCCCTTGAGTCAAGTAACTAAGGGAGGAGCGAAAGAAAATTTATTTTGGTCATAACCTCAACAGAAGGCGTTCATAGAATTGAAACATCACCTCTGCTTTTCCCCAGTGCTCACATTACCAGACTTGAAAAAAAAAATTGAGATCGAGACAGATGCCTCTGACTATGCTATTGGGGCAGTTCATTCTCAACAGGGGCATCTAGTGGCATATCATAGTGAGACATTATCCGACATAGTCCACAAGTATCCCACTTATGACAAAGAAATGTATTCCATTGTTCATGCTTGTTGACAATGGAAGCATTACATTTTGGGAAGGGAATGATCATCCACATAGACCACTGACCCCTGCAGTTCATAAAGACACAAGGGAAGTTTCTGAACGATTTCCATGAAAATTGGTCCACATATCTACAACAGTTTCATTTGAACATCAAGTACAAGAAGAGTAACACTAATCATGTTGCAAACTTCCTCAGTTGACCATTGATCATGGTGCTAACCACCATTCTCAACTCTTGTGGGTAGGACTTCTTATTGGCTACCTCTCTACAAGAGTGATCCGGAATTTTTCCACACATAGAAGACACTCTTAGAGGGTATGAAAAGTTCCAAATTTTCACCTCCAAGATGCACTACTATGACACCTTGGACACCTTTGTGTTCCTTCAAGTGAGCATGCCAAGATGATCTGGTAAGCACACTACAATTGAGTCGCGAGGAATTTTTGGGTCGAGAAAATAATGGCAGTATTAAAGAAGTATTTCTATTGGAAAAACCTTCAACAAGATGTCTGGAAGTACATCAGATCCTGCATTACTTGAACCATTGAAAAATTGACCATCAAGAATTAAGGCCTCTATACTCTGTTACCTACCCCTAGTCGACCTTGGGAATCCATATCCATGGATTATGTGTCGGGCCTTCCTTCTACTAAGCATGGAAACGACTGTGTTTTCGTGGTCGTCGAAATATTCTTGAAGATGGCCATTATGGTCGCTTGCAAGAAGAATATCACAACAGAAGCCACTGCTAAAATCTTCTTTAAATGAGTGTGGGTGCACTTTGGGATCCCATACTATATCATCTTAGATAGGTACAGCAGGTTCATCAACACATTTTGGTCCAACCTCTGGTCAATTCTGGACATCAAGCTCACCAAGTCCACAACTTTCCATCCCCAAAATAATGGTGAGATAGAGGTCATCAACAAGATGATTATACACATTCTACGCATGTACAATTCAAAGCATCCACACACATGGGATGAGAGCCTCCCCTATGTAAAACACGCTCCCCACATATCAACTAGCCATAGCCCCTTTCAGGTGGGATTGGGATTCCAACCACTATGTCCCATTGACGTAGTCATGCCATTTGCGGCTACTTAGGCTGATTTGGCTCATGTCTAGTCTGAAGCTGAAAAAGCGAACAACTTCATCAAGTGCATTCAGAACATTTGCCAACAAGTTCATGACATATTGGATAGAGCCAATGCTAAGTACAAGAAATGACATGATTAACATCGTGTGTCTCACAACTTCTAGGTGGGTGATAAAGTGTGGCTACATTTGAATAAGGAGTGCCTCACTGGACCTCACTGCAAGCTTTTCCTACTCCGATATTGGCCATACACCATCACCAAGTCTGTAGGGAACAATGCCTTCGAGCTCAGTATTCCTCCATTCCCTATTCTACACCCAATATTAATTGTGGACTGCCTTCGGCCCTACTTCCCACCTCTACTGGATACCTCCAACATTGCACAACAATTGACACCAATAGAGTTAAAACCAGACTACATGGAACAGGCCACCACAGATTGTATCATGGACATGCAAATCAATAACACTTGCCAACAGAAGATCCAACTGTATTGATTTTTCAAAGCTGGCCAACTCCTGCACCAAGGAAATTGGTTCACCAAGGACCAAGTTCAACAGAAGTTTCCTCATTTCATGGAGGAACTCAACACAATGTGGACCATTGCTTCCTAAGGGAGGATGAATGATCTAGGTGGATATTGGTGGCCAATTGCCTATTCCACTTGGGGCCCCACCATTGATTCTTTCATTTTTTCAGTTTCCTTAATTATAGCACAAATTACTATTTTTAGTAGTTTTTCAGGTCTTGTACTTCGAGAGCCATTTTGAGGCCCTAAATGAAGTTTTTTGGGAAAATAGGGAGCAACATGGATCCTTGGTCTAATGTTTCTCACTCAAAATTTTTATTCCTTAGATATATGTTTCTAACGAGGTACTGAGCATGTCAAACAAAGATTGTATTCCAAAGTTACATCCCCGGGAAGTTGATGTACCACTTTACCAAAACGAGGCCCATAGTTTTGGCGCTTGATATCCTAGGGTTAGCGTTTTGGATGTTTAGGTTTTTCCATTGTTTCTCAATAATAAATAGGCCCTTGAGCCTCATTGTAACTCAGTTCAGAGGCCTGTAGCCGCCACATCTCTTCTCAGAGATAGCTACCAGTGCCCTAGCTAGTTTTATTTCCATTCTGTCTGTAAGCAAATTTCAGTTCTTTGATATTAATGATATGAAGTGTTATTTCCATTGCATCTTTGTATTTATGGTTATATGTGTATTTTTTTGCGTTCCTGCATAAATCTAGATCAAATGAGATGACAACATTAGGCCATCTTGTCGATTATGATTCATCATCTTGTATTGGGGGAGGGATAGCTATATCAATCAATTATTTTTCCTTTATATTAGGAATCTTTGGAGGCTTCAAGGTTGGATATATTTTAAGTAGAATTTATTTAATTGAGGTTGCACACAAAATCATTTCATCTTGCGCTCAACATAGACAATAGGAAAATTAATGAGCTGAGAATGTTTAGAAATTATCACGAGAAAATATAATTTGGAGATGATTTCACCTAGTGGCTGAGATGAAGGTTGTGTCTAAAGTGACCTTTTCACAAAATAACAAACAACCATCGACTAATATTGGGCAAGGTCACTGTGTATCGAAGAAACAATTGATTTGAATTTTTGGATCTTGCATAAAATTTCGCTATGATAATGGAAAGCTATATGGATTTAGGTAAATTAAAAAGAAATCAATGATTAAAACTATGCCATTTATGTTAAAATCTCCAATTTTTTTGGTTTTGATGTAGCAGGGCACATTTGGATCAACATTTATGAATAATATGATATTCCAAGCTTGTGAAAACCACCATTTTATGATTTTGAAAATATTTTTCGCACATTTGTTAGTGGTTATCAATTTGTTGATGACATTATGGATAAACAAATTAGTGTTATTCCATTCAGGTTTTAGTTGTTTCTTTGAGGTTACATTGATGTTATACTAGGAAAATTTTAATGATCACTATTAAACAAAAATCATATGGGCTCATATGATATTTCTTGAAGAAGCCACTATTATTCCTGAAGACTTTCAAAGAAATCATCCATCAACAAATCATGAATAATAAAATAAGATGAAGTCAAGGAAAAAAATTTAACCCTAAAATTTCTTGAAAATATTTTTAAAAAGTTGTATTGAGCATTGAATAAGGCTAAAACATTAGCCACTTTATTATTAAACAAAATAATTTTATATTTTAGAATTTTATCATTATACTATAAAATATTTAAAAAAATCATATGTCGAAGATGTTTAAATTTAATAAATTATTAGTTAAAATTATCCGAAACTGATTTATTACCAAAATAATTTTATGTTTTAGAATTTTATCTTTATAGAATAAAATATTTAAAAAAAATAGCATTTTAAAGATTTTTTTTTTTAATTTAATAAATTATTAGTTAAAATGATTCTAAAGTAGTCTCTCTCTCTCTCTCTCTCTCTCTCTCTCTCTCTCTCTCTATATATATATATATATATATATATATATATATATATATATATATATATCCATGAGTTCTTGGATAATTATGTGAAGTCACTAGTTCAATTCTTGGATAAAAAGTGATCGAGATGAAGTCACTCTTTGATGTGAAGTCACGAGTTCAATTCCCCGCCCAAATTGCAGTGATATATTGGACATGATGAAGATGTAGCCCCACCAAACTTACAATATATATATAATAAATGAAATATATCTAAGCTAAATCAATATGATTCTTATGCCGGCTGGGTGTTATTAAAATAATCCTTCAATTTGGAAATTTAATAAGTTATTTTACTATATTAATATTTTATAACATCGTTATCCATTAATAATAAGAATATTTATTACTAATTTTTATTTTACAAATGTGATTTATCATTACGAAATAATTTATTAATGGTATATAAGTTACAAAATTTAACTTTTTTCTTTATGATTACTAATATATTTCTTTACTTCCAAAGAAAACAAATTTTAGCCCATAATAGATAGCTATAAGCTTACTCCATGAAAAAAAATGATTTCAACTTAGATAGTATGTTCAAAAATGTTAGTACCTCTTTGGTCATTTTTAAAAGTGATTCTAATAAAGTGTGTCCTTCCTAATAATATTTAAATTTACTCGCATATATATGACATGTTGCTTCCTTTAATCACAATTTAACCTTTTACGCACTAGTTATTGTCCTATATATTAATAATATAAAAATATTATTACAATAATTTTATAAAATTATAAACAAATATTTGAACATTAAATTTTAATAATAATAAAAATTATATATATTTAAAATAAAAGATTAATAATGCATATGTTCATTATATATTCACATAATATATAATGGTTAAGAACATGCACTTCATCAAAAAAGAGGATAAAATATTTACAACTCTATAGATTTTAGCAAATTACTATGTTGAAATAAAATAAATAGTTAAAAAAAAAATTATTTACTTTAATTTAATAAAATTAAAATTTAATATTTAAATATTAATGAAACAAAGATGTCATTCCTCATGAAGGATATCATTAGTTTTATAGGTATCTTTGAAGAAAGTGTCTTTCCTATTCAATTTAAGAGATTAAAAGAAAATAAAATCTACAACATATATGTTAGAGTTTTCTTTTCCAATGCCTCATTTATTGATGAGATAAGTATGGTGAATTGTAAGCTCACATAGGGACTTGCATCTACCCAATTGTCATAGTTATCCTTAACCGACATTGGACCTCCTCCATTACTATATAATGGAGGTTTTCTATGTACTTTGACAAAACAATGTGAGTAATAAAATACTCTTACATGGTATTAGAGAGTTTGTACATGGGTGGCTAATTAGGCCTGATTGTCAGGACCCATTATTTATTTTCATTTTTCTTTAGTTACTCCCTATGCTTCACTTGTGGGAGGGGCATGGTGGCGGGGGGGGGGGGGGGGGGTGGATTTTTCCTTTTACAACAATTAATTTCCCTATGAGCTAAGTATGGTGAGTTGTAAGCTCATATAGGGACTTGCATCTACCTAGTTGTCATAGTGATCCTTAACCAAAATTGGGCCTCCTCCATTTATATATAATGGAGGCGTTCTATGTACTTTGACACAACAATGTGAGTAATAAAATACTCTTACAATATAAACCTTACATCTTCCAAATTTATATGGGAAATTTTGATAGATCTCATTTTTCTATGCTATTCTTGAATCTCCATTTAACTAAGAAGATTTCATGCTTTAAACAAAAAAACTAATCCTCAAAACTAAAATAAGAAGAGGGAGTAGATAACATCACAAATACTTAGACCCTCTTCACTTTTCTACTATGTCATACAATCATCTTTTTATGTTGAAATGAGATGTACACCTACAATGAGTTAAAGCATCTACACTTTGCTTCTTTTTCATACAATCATCCTTTTATGTTGAAACAAGATGTACACCTACAAAAGTGTAAAATTTATTTTAACATGAGATTAATTTTTCATCCTTTACATATACATTTCACATTTTGTTATAGTATTTAAAAAAATATTAATTAAAATTTAAAATAATTTAAAATAAGTAATATAATTAATAACCTAATTTTAATTTTTAAATAAAACTTCAAGTTAATTATATTTAATGAAATGGTTTTAACTAAATACTTATTTTACTATCTTTTAAAAAAATCATACAAATAGCAAAATAACAATCTATTTAAAACTATAAGTTTCTAAAGTAACATCATAATTCTATTGCAATTTATATTATTTGAGATTTAATATAAGTATGAGAACCATTTTTTCTCCATGTAACTTACCTCACTATTTAGCCAAGATATGTTACAAGTTCAAGACCATGTAACAACAACATTAAAGTTCATTACAATAATATATTTGATATAAATTCAGCATATCACCTATAAAAAAATTGAATTTTATTTTAAAATAATAGCAATCATTTATTCTAAAATTAATCAAATATAATAATTAACCCATATCATGAAGAAGAGGAAGGGATGAGAGAAAAAGGAGCTAAATTAAAGCTAGAAGAACAGGTCAATAAGAAGTAGGAACATGAAGAACAAGAAAAGAAGAAAATGGAGGAGGAACACATGAAGAAAAGATCATGAAAGAAGAAGAGCTAAAAAAGGCAGCAGAAAGAAGCCTACAAGAAATCCTAGTAGGAGCTTGAGCAACAACAACAACATCAAGAGATTAATGTGTAGATTGAACTGCCTCCAATTGGCATTCATCCATCCACTCCCATCGCCAGAGGACATCTTCCTCTCAAATAGTTAGGCATTCCCGATGAGCTAGAAGAGGAAGTGTTGGACCTAACTAGACTTACTTTTTACCAATTCAATTGTAAGATTATGCAATAGAGGAGAAAATACTATGCCAGTTAGCCTGCAGAGCCTTCGTTCATGACTATGGAGAAAGAAATTATCTTAGACACAATGAAAAATCCTCAGATGATTACCTTAGTTCAAACAAAATTTGTGACCACAACTGAATTGAATGTTGGAAGGATGGGAAAACAAAATTCAGAACTCCAGGGAAATCTTTATGCAATTGAATAGAGGGCCACCCGAGAAAAAGAAGATATAAAGAAGCTAGAAGAAGAAAATAAATTACTTAGCCTGAGCCATTCAAGCATGAATGAATTAGAAGAATAAATTAAAGAAGAGGCTGAGACCTTGAGAGAATCTAGGGGCATTGTTTATGAAGAGATGTTGAAGATAGATCAAACCGTGTCGCGCTTCCTGGTTATAGAAACAGATAAAAAAGGAGAAGACCACATTGTTGAAGCAAGCTACCATAACAATTAACAATATTCATGAGGGGACCAAAAATTACCTAGAGGCACCAAAAATTCTCTCTCGAAGAATTATATTACCGCTCAGAATGACAAGGACCATATTCACATCAAAATTTAGTCTCAAGATAAATTGGCTAGAGATGTGGACCAAGTCCTCGCTTCTTATAGGCATCTTATGAGTGGTCTAGAATTTGTAATTAAGATTCATTTAGTTCCTTATATCGGTGTTGTAGAAGAGATAAGGAAAGAAGAAGAAGTCCTCCACGAAATCCAAACATTCCTTGATCCATTCATACACGTCGCTGCCCTAGAGGATTTATAGGTCATGAAAGAGAATATCACCCAGTACGTGATAGAACCAGTAAGGATGTACACAATGATGGTAACCTTATAGAATCAAGTCAAGGTAAATAAGGACACTCTTATGCCATATGAACTTGAGTGTGTCCATAGACATAATGAAGAGTAGAATAAGGTGGCCACAATAGCTACTAAGTATAAACTATGGTGCACCTACCTCAGAGAGTAGATACACATAGATGTTCCAGATCTAGCTATCACCAAGTTGTTAGAATAGTGTCAAAAAAAATTTGTGCATAGTACGATAGGATATCATAGAGTATAGTTGGGATATGAAGAGTCATTAGGTAGTCGAAGAGTCGTGAGGAAGTACAAGATTCAAGGGTAGAACAAGAGCTACCCTCTCTTGTATAAATATACCCTCATGACACATTGTAAAGGACTTATAGCTTTAGACTTATTTTGGTGTATATTTTTTTGAGAATTGAGGATATTCTAGTGAATGTAAGGAATAATTGTCTATTTCCACTCTTGGATTTGATGGAGACCTTGTATTATGGTACCATATATATTATCAGCTTAATGAATGGGAAGTTCCTATGAGGTTTCGTGTGTCATATTTTCATATGTCTTCCTACACTATGAGATTTTTTTTGCAAACAATGGACAATATATGTTATGCGTTTATTATGATTATGTGAGAGAACTATTTTATTGATTGTGGGAGATGGTATCCCCCGCGAAGTAACTACTTAACAGATCGAGGAGAGGAGCACACAACACAAAGTATATTTTTTGTCTTAGGGGATTTAGGGTGGGTAAAAGCCCCTTATTATGTAGTGGGATGGGAGTTTTTGTGAACATTGGACTCCTCCCATGTTAGGTCCCTATATTACTAGTATAGTCCCTTATTTTTGTTAGTGTAACCCCCTTATTGTTATTATTGTACCCTTGTAACCCCCATTTTGTTATTATTGTGCCCTTAAATTATTATTGTTAGGTCGGCTAGGATTACATTGTGGTCCACTAGGATTACATTATGGCCCCATGGACTCCTATATATAGAAAGGAGGTTTTGTGAATTGTATCATCCAAGAATTGTTCATTTATGTAATGTATTGGAGGTTGCCCCCTCGAAGTGGCTCATTTCTAAGGCGTTGATATCTATTTTCTTCTCTTTTTGGAGCTGGTTACACAACATTTGGTATCAGAGCTTTGGATTCTAGGGTTTTCGCTGCTCCAAACAGGTCATCGTGGCATTTGCGCTATAACTTGTTTTCTACGAAGTTTCAGAAGCTGAAATTTTTAGGGTGCGAAGCCGAAATCCTGAGGAATCTTGTATACAAATTTCAGAGCTCGGTTCGCAATATTTGAGGAGATATCATCTGTGGAAGTTAGGTATTTTTTCAGGCTCCTAAACAGGTCATCGTGGCATTTGCGCTATACAAATTTTTGTACGAAGGTTCAGAGTCTGAAATTCATATGGTGCGAAGCTGAAATCTGGAGGAAATTCGTCAAAAACTTTCAGAGCTTGGTTCGCAATATTTTTTGAGATATGATCTGTGGAAGGTAGTGCTTTTTCAGGCTCCTGAATTGCATCTCAAAGAGGTGATCGTGGGAAAAGTTCAATAACTCTCTCTCTGAAGATTGGATTGGA